>JAQQFT010000460.1:0-26159 GCA_029582265.1 Zoroaster sp. YZ-2022 | reverse complement strand
GATTAATTTTGAAAGAAACATTTCTAAGGTTGGGAATAACTTTTCAAGTTTTTAGAGAGGCAGATAAAATTGATATCAAATTAAAGCTAGGTTCTCCTCTTGGCAAAACACAAAATCTTTGAATTTGGATAATGTCTTCATACCTTAAACGGCCTCCATGGACATTTAGCCCCTGTAAAATACGGTCAAATTGCATGCGGTTTCACAGCAAAACAATATACAGCACTGTACACTGTTACGAAAGAAACATTTCTAAGGTTGGGAATAACTTTTCAAGTTTTAAGAGAGGCAGATAAAATTGATATCTAAAATTAAAGCTTAGGTTCTCCCTCTAGGAAAACACAAAAATCTTTGAATTTTGGATAATGTCTTCATACCTTAAACGGCCTCCATGGACATTTAGCCCCCTGTAAAATACGGTCAACTTGCATGTGGTTTCACAGCAAACAATACAGCACTGTACACTGTTACGAAAGAAAACAGTTCTAAGGTTGAATAACTTTCAAGTTTTTAAGGAGGCAGATAAAATTGATATATAAATTAAAGCTTAGGTTCTCCCCTCTCGAAAACAACCAAAATCTTTGATTTTGGATAATGTCTTCATACCTTAAACGGCCTCCATGAACACTTAGCCCCCTGTAAAATACGGTCAACTTGCATGCGGTTTCACAGAAAACAATACAGCACTGTACACTGTTACGAAAGAAACATTTCTAAGGTTGGGAATAACTTTTCAAGTTTTTAAGGGAGGCAGATAAAATTTATATATAAATTAAAGCTTAGGTTCTCCCCTCTCGGAAAAACACAAAATCTTTGAATTTGGATAATGTCTTCATACCTTAAACGGCCTCCATGGACACTTTACCCCCGGTAAAATACGGTCAACTTGCATGCGGTTTCACAGAAAACAATACAGCACTGTACACTGTTACGAAAGAAACATTTCTAAGGTTGGGAATAACTTTTCAAGTTTTTAAGGGGGGGCAGATAAAATTTATATCTAAGTTAAAGCTTAGGTTCTCCCCTCTCGGAAAAACACAAAATCTTTGAATTTGGATAATGTCTTCATACCTTAAACGGCCTCCATGGACACTTAGCCCCCTGTAAAATACGGTCAACTTGCATGTGGTTTCACAGAAAACAATACAGCACTGTACACTGTTACAAAAAAAAACATTTCTAGGGTTGGGAATAACTTTTAAAGTTTTCAAGGGAGGCCGATAATTTTATATCTAAATTAAAAGCTTAGGTTCTCCCCTCTCGGAAAAACACAAAATCTTTGAATTTGGATAATGTCTTTCATACCTTAAACGGCCTCCATGGACACTTAGCCCCTGTAAAATACGGTCAACTTGCATGCGGTTTCACAGAAAACAATACAGCACTGTACACTGTTACGAAAGAAACATTTCTAAGGTTGGGAATAACTTTAAAGTTTTAAGGAAGGCAGATAAAATTGATATCTAAATTAAAAGCTTAGGTTCTCCCTCTCGGAAAAACACATAATCTTTGAATTTGGATAATGTCTTCATACCTTAAACGGCCTCCATGGACACTCAGCCCCCTGTAAAATACGGTCAACTTGCATGCGGTTTCACAGAAAACAATACAGCACTGTACACTGTTACGAAAGAAACATTTCTAAGGTTGGAATAACTTTTCAAGTTTTTAAGGGAAGCAGATAAAATTGATATCTAAATTAAAGCTTAGGTTCTCCCCTCTCGGAAAAACACAAAATCTTTGAATTTGGATAATGTCTTCATACCTTAAACGGCCTCCATGGACACTTAAGCCCCCTGTAAAATACGGTCAACTTGCATGCGGTTTCACAGAAAACAATACAGCACTGTACACTGTTACGAAAGAAACAGTTCTAAGGTTGGGAATAACTTTTCAAGTTTTTAAGGGAGGCAGATAAAATTGATATCTAAATTAAAGCTTAGGTTCTCCCTCTCGAAAACACAAAATCTTTTGAATTTGGATAATGTCTTCATACCTTAAACGGCCTCCATGGACACTTAGCCCCCTGTAAAATACGGTCAACTTGCATGCGGTTTCACAGCAAACAATACAGCACTGTACACTGTTACGAAAGAAACATTTCTAAGGTTGGGAATAACTTTTCAAGTTTTTAAGAGAGGCAGATAAAATTGATATCTAAATTAAAGCTTAGGTTCTCCCCTCTCGGAAAACACAAAATCTTTGAATTTGGATAATGTCTTCATACCTTAAACGGCCTCCATGGACATTTAGCCCCCTGTAAAATACGGTCAAATTGCATGCGGTTTCACAGAAAACAATACAGCACTGTACACTGTTACGAAAGAAACATTTCTAAGGTTGGGAATAACTTTTCAAGTTTTTAAGGAAGGCAGATAAAATTGATATCTAAATTAAAGCTTAGGTTCTCCCCTCTAGGCAAAACACAAAATCTTTGATTTTGGATAATGTCTTCATACCTTAAACGGCCTCCATGGACACTTAGCCCCCTGTAAAATACGGTCAACTTGCATGCGGTTTCACAGCAAACAATACAGCCCTGTACACTGTTACGAAAGAAACAGTTCTAAGGTTGGGAATAACTTTTCAAGTTTTTAAGGGAGGCAGATAAAATTGATATATAAATTAAAGCTTAGGTTCTCCCCTCTCGGAAAAAAACCAAATCTTCGAATTTGGATAATGTCTTTATACCTTAAACGGCCTCCATGGACACTTAGCCCCCTGTAAAATACGGTCAACTTGCATGCGGTTTCACAGAAAACAATACAGCACTGTACACTGTTACGAAAGAAACATTTCTAAGGTTGGGATTAACTTTTCAAGTTTTTAAGGGAGGCAGATAAAATTGATATCTAAATTAAAGCTTAGGTTCTCCCCTCTCGGAAAAACACAAAATCTTTGATTTTGGATAATGTCTTCATACCTTAAACGGCCTCCATGGACACTTAGCCCCCTGTAAAATACGGTCAACTTGCATGCGGTTTCACAGAAAACAATACAGCACTGTACACTGTTACGAAAGAAACATTTCTAAGGTTGGAAATAACTTTTCAAGTTTTTAAGGGAGGCAGATAAAATTGATATCTAAATTAAAGCTTAGGTTCTCCCCTCTCGGCAAAACACAAAATCTTTGATTTTGGATAATGTCTTCATACCTTAAACGGCCTCCATGGACACTTAGCCCCCTCTAAAATACGGTCAACTTGCATGCGGTTTCACAGCAAACAATACAGCACTGTACACTGTTACGAAAGATTCAGTTCTAAGGTTGGGAATAACTTTTCAAGTTTTTAAGGGAGGGAGATAAAATTGATATCTAAATTAAAGCTTAGGTTCTCCCCTCTCGGAAAAAAACAAAATCTTTGAATTTGGATAATGTCTTCATACCTTAAACGGCCTCCATGGACACTTAGCCCCCTGTAAAATACGGTCAACTTGCATGCGGTTTCACAGAAAACAATACAGCACTGTACACTGTTACGAAAGAAACATTTCTAAGATTGGGAATAACTTTTCAAGTTTTTAAGGTAAGCAGATAGAATGGATATCTAGATTAAAGCTTAGGTTCTCCCCTCTCGGAAAAACACAAAATCTTTGAATTTGGATAATGTCTTCATACCTTAAACGGCCTCCATGGACACTAACCCCACTGTAAAATACGGTCAACTTGCATGCGGTTTCACAGAAAACAATACAGCACTGTACACTGTTACGAAAGAAACATTTCTAAGGTTGGGAATAACTTTTCAAGTTTTTAAGGGAGGCAGATAAAATTGATATCTAAATTAAAGCTTAGGTTCTCCCCTCTCGGAAAAACACAAAATCTTTGATTTTGGATAATGTCTTCATACCTTAAACGGCCTCCATGGACACTTAGCCCCCTGTAAAATCCGGTCAACTTGCATGCCGTTTCACAGAAAACAATACAGCACTGTACACTGTTACGAAAGAAACATTTCTAAGGTTGGGAATAACTTTTCAAGTTTTTAAGAGAGGCAGATAAAATTGATATCTAAATTAAAGCTTAGGTTCTCCCCTCTCGGAAAACACAAAATCTTTGAATTTGGATAATGTCTTCATACCTTAAACGGATTCCATGGACACTTAGCCCCCTGTAAAATACGGTCAACTTGCATGCGGTTTCACAGAAAACAATACAGCACTGTACACTGTTACGAAAGAAACATTTCTAAGGTTGGGAATAACTTTTCAAGTTTTTAAGGAGGCAGATAAAATTGATATCTAAATTAAAGCTTAGGTTCTCCCCTCTCGAAAAAACACAAAATCTTTGAATTTGGATAATGTCTTCATACCTTAAACGGCCTCCATGGACACTAAGCCCTGTAAAATACTGTCAACTTGCATGCGGTTTCACAGAAAACAATACAGCACTGTACACTGTTACGAAAGAAACATTTCTAAGGTTGTGAATAACTTTTCAAGTTTTTAAGGGAGGCAGATAAAATTGATATCTAAATTAAAGCTTAGGTTCTCCCCTCTCGGGATAAACACAAAATCTTTGAATTTGGATAATGTCTTCATACCTTAAACGGCCTCCATGGACACTTAGCCCCTGTAACATCCGGTCAACTTGCATGGTTTCACAGAAAACAATACAGCACTGTACACTGTTACGAAAGAAACATTTCTAAGGTTGGGAATAACTTTTCAAGTTTTTAAGAGAGAGGCAGATAAAATTGATATCTAAATTAAAGCTTAGGTTCTCCCTCTCGGAAAAACACAAAATCTTTGAATTTGGATAATGTCTTCATACCTTAAACGGCCTCCATGGACACTTAGCCCCCTGTAAAATACGGTCAACTTGCATGCGGTTTCACAGAAAACAATACAGCACTGTACACTGTTACGAAAGAAACAGTTTTAAGGTTGGAAATAACTTTTCAAGTTTTTAAGTGAGGCAGATAAAATTGATATCTAAATTAAAGCTTAGGTTCTCCTCTCGGCAAAACACAAAATCTTTGAATTTGGATAATGTCTTCATACCTTAAACGGCCTCCATGGACACTTAGCCCCCTGTAAAATACGGTCAACTTGCATGCGGTTTCACAGCAAACAATACAGCACTGTACACTGTTACGAAAGAAACAGTTCTAAGGTTGGGAATAACTTTTCAAGTTTTATGAGGCAGATAAATTTGATATCTAATTTAAAGTTTAGGTTCTGTCCTCTCGGAAAAACACAAAATCTTTGAATTTGGATAATGTCTTCATACCTTAAACGGCCTCCATGGACACTTAGCCCCTGTAAAATACGGTCAACTTGCATGCGGTTTCACAGAAAACAATACAGCACTGTACACTGTTACGAAAGAAACATTTCTAAGATTGGGAATAACTTTTCAAGTTTTTAAGGGAGGCAGATAAAATTGATATCTAAATTAAAGCTTAGGTTCTCCCCTCTCGGAAAAACACAAAATCTTTGAATTTGGATAATGTCTTCATACCTTAAACGGCCTCCATGGACACTAACCCCCCTGTAAAATACGGTCAACTTGCATGCGGTTTCACAGAAAACAATACAGCACTGTACACTGTTACGAAAGAAACATTTCTAAGGTTGGGAATAACTTTTCAAGTTTTTAAGGGAGGCAGATAAAATTGATATCTAAATTAAAGCTTAGGTTCTCCCCTCTCGGAAAAACACAAAATCTTTGATTTTGGATAATGTCTTCATACCTTAAACGGCCTCCATGGACACTTAGCCCCTGTAAAATACGGTCAACTTGCATGCGGTTTCACAGAAAACAATACAGCACTGTACACTGTTACGAAAGAAACATTTCTAAGGTTGGGAATAACTTTTCAAGTTTTAAGTGAGGCAGATAAAATTGATATCTAAATTAAAGCTTAGCTTCTCCCCTCTCGGAAAACACAAAATCTTTGAATTTGGATAATGTCTTCATACCTTAAACGGATTCCATGGACACTTAGCCCCTGTAAAATACGGTCAACTTGCATGCGGTTTCACAGCAAACAATACAGCACTGTACACTGTTACGAAAGAAACATTTCTAAGGTTGGGAATAACTTTTCAAGTTTTTAAGGGAGGCAGATAAAATTGATATCTAAATTAAAGCTTAGGTTCTCCTCTCGGAAAAACACAAAATCTTTGAATTTGGATAATGTCTTCATACCTTAAACGGCCTCCATGGACACTTAGCCCCTGTAAAATACGGTCAACTTGCATGCGGTTTCACAGAAAACAATACAGCACTGTACACTGTTACGAAAGAAACATTTCTAAGGTTGGGAATAACTTTTCAAGTTTTTAAGAGAGGCAGATAAAATTGATATCTAAATTAAAGCTTAGGTTCTCCCCTCTCGGAAAACACAAAATCTTTGAATTTGGATAATGTCTTCATACCTTAAACGGATTCCATGGACACTTAGCCCCCTGTAAAATACGGTCAACTTGCATGCGGTTTCACAGAAAACAATACAGCACTGTACACTGTTACGAAAGAAACATTTCTAAGGTTGGGAATAACTTTTCAAGTTTTTAAGGGAGGCAGATAAAATTGATATCTAAATTAAAGCTTAGGTTCTCCCCTCTCGGCTAAACACAAAATCTTTGATTTTGGATAATGTCTTCATACCTTAAACGGCCTCCATGGACACTTAGCCTCCTGTAAAATACGGTCAACTTGCATGCGGTTTCACAGCAAACAATACAGCACTGTACACTGTTACGAAAGAAACAGTTCTAAGATTGGGAATAACTTTTCAAGTTTTTAAGGGAGGCAGATAAAATTGATATCTAAATTAAAGCTTAGGTTCTTCCCTCTCGCAAAAACACAAAATCTTTGAATTTGGATAATGTCTTCATACCTTAAACGGCCTCCATGGACACTTAGCCCCCTGTAAAATACGGTCAACTTGCATGCGGTTTCACAGAAAACAATACAGCACTGTACACTGTTACGAAAGAAACATTTCTAAGGTTGTGAATAACTTTTCAAGTTTTTAAGGGAGGCAGATAAAATTGATATCTAAATTAAAGCTTAGGTTCTCCCCTCTCGGCAAAACACAAAATCTTTGATTTTGGATAATGTCTTCATACCTTAAACGGCCTCCATGGACACTTAGCCCCCTGTAAAATACGGTCAACTTGCATGCGGTTTCACAGCAAACAATACAGCACTGTACACTGTTACGAAAGAAACAGTTCTAAGATTGGGAATAACTTTTCAAGTTTTTAAGGGAGGCAGATAAAATTGATATCTAAATTAAAGCTTAGGTTCTCCCCTCTCGGAAAAACACAAAATCTTTGAATTTGGATAATGTCTTCATACCTTAAACGGCCTCCATGGACACTTAGCCCCCTGTAAAATACGGTCAACTTGCATGCGGTTTCACAGAAAACAATACAGCACTGTACACTGTTACGAAAGAAACATTTCTAAGGTTGGGAATAACTTTTCAAGTTTTTAAGAGAGGCAGATAAAATTGATATCTAAATTAAAGCTTAGGTTCTCCCCTCTCGGAAAAACACAAAATCTTTGAATTTGGATAATGTCTTCATACCTTAAACGGATTCCATGGACACTTAGCCCCCTGTAAAATACGGTCAACTTGCATGCACTTTCACAGAAAACAATACAGCACTGTACACTGTTACGAAAGAAACATTTCTAAGGTTGGGAATAACTTTTCAAGTTTTTAAGGGAGGCAGATAAAATTGATATCTAAATTAAAGCTTAGGTTCTCCCCTCTCGGCTAAACACAAAATCTTTGATTTTGGATAATGTCTTCATACCTTAAACGGCCTCCATGGACACTTAGCCCCTGTAAAATACGGTCAACTTGCATGCGGTTTCACAGCAAACAATACAGCACTGTACACTGTTACGAAAGAAACAGTTCTAAGGTTGGGAATAACTTTTCAAGTTTTTAAGGGAGGCAGATAAAATTGATATCTAAATTAAAGCTTAGGTTCTCCCCTCTCGGAAAACACAAAATCTTTGAATTTGGATAATGTCTTCATACCTTAAACGGCCTCCATGGACACTTAGCCCCCTGTAAAATACGGTCAACTTGCATGCGGTTTCACAGAAAACAATACAGCACTGTACACTGTTACGAAAGAAACATTTCTAAGGTTGGGAATAACTTTTCAAGTTTTTAAGAGAGGCAGATAAAATTGATATCTAAATTAAAGCTTAGGTTCTCCCCTCTCGGAAAACACAAAATCTTTGAATTTGGATAATGTCTTCATACCTTAAACGGATTCCATGGACACTTAGCCCCCTGTAAAATACGGTCAACTTGCATGCACTTTCACAGAAAACAATACAGCACTGTACACTGTTACGAAAGAAACATTTCTAAGGTTGGGAATAACTTTTCAAGTTTTTAAGGGAGGCAGATAAAATTGATATCTAAATTAAAGCTTAGGTTCTCCCCTCTCGGCTAAACACAAAATCTTTGATTTTGGATAATGTCTTCATACCTTAAACGGCCTCCATGGACACTTAGCCCCCTGTAAAATACGGTCAACTTGCATGCGGTTTCACAGAAAACAATACAGCACTGTACACTGTTACGAAAGAAACATTTCTAAGGTTGGGAATAACTTTTCATGTTTTTAAGGGAGGCAGATAAAATTGATATCTAAATTAAAGCTTAGGTTCTCCCCTCTCGGAAAAACACAAAATCTTTGAATTTGGATAATGTCTTCATACCTTAAACGGCCTCCATGGACACTTAGCCCCCTGTAAAATACGGTCAACTTGCATGCGGTTTCACAGAAAACAATACAGCACTGTACACTGTTATGAAAGAAACATTTCTAAGGTTGGGAATAACTTTTCAAGTTTTTATGGGAGGCAGATAAAATTGATATCTAAATTAAAGCTTAGGTTCTCCCCTCTCGGAAAAACACAAAATCTTTGAATTTGGATAATGTCTTCATACCTTAAACGGACTCCATGGACACTTAGCCCTCTGTAAAATACGGTCAACTTGCATGCGGTTTCACAGAAAACAATACAGCACTGTACACTGTTACGAAAGAAACATTTCTAAGGTTGGGAATAACTTTTCAAGTTTTTAAGGGAGGCAGATAAAATTGATATCTAAATTAAAGCTTAGGTTCTCCCCTCTTGGAAAAACACAAAATCTTTGAATTTGGATAATGTCTTCATACCTTAAACGGCCTCCATGGACACTTAGCCCCCTGTAAAATACGGTCAACTTGCATGCGGTTTCACAGAAAACAATACAGCACTGTACACTGTTACGAAAGAAACATTTCTAAGGTTGGGAATAACTTTTCAAGTTTTTAAGGGAGGCAGATAAAATTTATATCTAAATTAAAGCTTAGGTTCTCCCCTCTCGGAAAAACATAAAATCTTTGAATTTGGATAATGTCTTCATACCTTAAACGGATTCCATGGACACTTAGCCCCCTGTAAAATACGGTCAACTTCCATGCACTTTCACAGAAAACAATACAGCACTGTACACTGTTACGAAAGAAACATTTCTAAGATTGGGAATAACTTTTCAAGTTTTTAAGGGAGGCAGATAAAATTGATATCTAAATTAAAGCTTAGGTTCTCCCCTCTCGGAAAAACACAAAATCTTTGAATTTGGATAATGTCTTCATACCTTAAACGGCCTCCATGGACACTTAGCCCCCTGTAAAATACGGTCAACTTGCATGCGGTTTCAAAGAAAACAATACAGCACTGTACACTGTTACGAAAGAAACATTTCTAAGGTTGGGAATAACTTTTCAAGTTTTTAAGGGAGGCAGATAAAATTGATATCTAAATTAAAGCTTAGGTTCTCCCCTCTCGGAAAAACACAAAATCTTTGAATTTGGATAATGTCTTCATACCTTAAACGGCCTCCATGGACACTTGGCCCCCTGTAATACGGTCAACTTGCATGCGGTTTCACAGAAAACAATACAGCACTGTACACTGTTACGAAAGAAACATTTCTAAGGTTGGGAATAACTTTTCAAGTTTTTAAGGGAGGCAGATAAAATTGATATCTAAATTAAAGCTTAGGTTCTCCGCTCTCGGAAAAACACAAAATCTTTGAATTTGGATAATGTCTTCATACCTTAAACGGCCTCCATGGACACTTAGCCCCCTGTAAAATACGGTCAACTTGCATGCGGTTTCACAGAAAACAATACAGCACTGTACACTGTTACGAAAGAAACATTTCTAAGGTTGGGAATAACTTTTCAAGTTTTTAAGGGAGGCAGATAAAATTGATATCTAAATTAAAGCTTAGGTTCTCCCCTCTCGGAAAAACACAAAATCTTTGAATTTGGATAATGTCTTCATACCTTAAACGGCCTCCATGGACACTTAGCCCCCTGTAAAATACGGTCAACTTGCATGCGGTTTCACAGCAAACAATACAGCACTGTACCCTGTTACGAAAGAAACATTTCTAAGGTTGGGAATAACTTTTCAAGTTTTTAAGAGAGGCAGATAAAATTGATATCTAAATTAAAGCTTAGGTTCTCCCCTCTCGGAAAAAGAAAAAATCTTTGATTTTGGATAATGTCTTCATACCTTAAACGGCCTCCATGGACACTTAGCCCCCTGTAAAATACGGTCAACTTGCATGCGGTTTCACAGAAAACAATACAGCACTGTACACTGTTACGAAAGAAACATTTCTAAGGTTTGGAATAACTTTTAAAGTTTTTAAGAGGCAGATAAAATTGATATCTAAATTAAAGCTTAGGTCTCTCCTCTAGAAAACACAAAATCTTTTTATGTTGGATAATGTCTTCATACCTTAAACGGCCTCCATGGACACTTAGCCCCTGTAAAATACGGTCAACTTGCATGCGGTTTCACAGCAAACAATACAGCACTGTACACTGTTACGAAAGAAACAGTTCTAAGGTTGGGAATAACTTTTCAAGTTTTTAAGGGAGGCAGATAAAATTGATATCTAAATTAAAGCTTAGGTTCTCCCCTCTCGGAAAAACACAAAATCTTTGAATTTGGATAATGTCTTCATACCTTAAACGGCCTCCATGGACACTTAGCCCCTGTAAAATACGGTCAACTTGCATGCGGTTTCACAGAAAACAATACAGCACTGTACACTGTTACGAAAGAAACATTTCTAAGGTTGGGAATAACTTTTCAAGTTTTTAAGGGGGCAGATAAAATTGATATCTAAATTAAAGCTTAGGTTCTCCTCTCGAAAAAACACAAAATCTTTGAATTTGGATAATGTCTTCATACCTTAAACGGCCTCCATGGACACTTAGCCCCTGTAAAATACGGTCAACTTGCATGCGGTTTCACAGAAAACAATACAGCACTGTACACTGTTACGAAAGAAACATTTCTAAGGTTGGGAATAACTTTTCAAGTTTTTAAGGGAGGCAGATAAAATTGATATCTAAATTAAAGCTTAGGTTCTCCACTCTCGGAAAAAACACAAAATCTTTGATTTTGGATAATGTCTTCATACCTTAAACGGCCTCCATGGACACTTAGCCCCTGTAAAATACGGTCAACTTGCATGCGGTTTCACAGCAAACAATACAGCACTGTACACTGTTACGAAAGAAACATTTCTAAGGTTGGGAATAACTTTTCAAGTTTTTAAGGAGGCAGATAAAATTGATATCTAAATTAAAGCTTAGGTTCTCCCTCTCGAAAAACACAAAATCTTTGAATTTGGATAATGTCTTCATACCTTAAACGGCCTCCATGGACACTTAGCCCCTGTAAAATACGGTCAACTTGCATGCGGTTTCACAGAAAACAATACAGCACTGTACACTGTTACGAAAGAAACATTTCTAAGGTTGGGAATAACTTTCAAGTTTTTAAGGGAGGCAGATAAAATTGATATCTAAATTAAAGCTTAGGTTCTCCCCTCTCGGAAAAACACAAAATCTTTGAATTTGGATAATGTCTTCATACCTTAAACGGCCTCCATGGACACTTAGTCCCTGTAAAATACGGTCAACTTGCATGCGGTTTCACAGAAAACAATACAGCACTGTACACTGTTACGAAAGAAACATTTCTAAGGTTGGGAATAACTTTTCAAGTTTTTAAGGAGGCAGATAAATTGATATCTAAATTAAAGCTTAGGTTCTCCCTCTCGAAAACACAAAATCTTTGATTTTGATAATGTCTTCATACCTTAAACGGCCTCCATGGACACTTAGCCCCATGTAAAATACGGTCAACTTGCATGTGGTTTCACAGAAAACAATACAGCACTGTACACTGTTACGAAAGAAACATTTCTAAGGTTGGGAATAACTTTTCAAGTTTTTAAGGGAGGCAGATAAAATTGATATCTAAATTAAAGCTTAGGTTCTCCCCTCTCGGAAAAACACAAAATCTTTGAATTTGGATAATGTCTTCATACCTTAAACGGCCTCCATGGACACTTAGCCCCCTGTAAAATACGGTCAACTTGCATGCAATTTCACAGAAAACAATACAGCACTGTACACTGTTACGAAAGAAACATTTCTAAGGTTGGGAATAACTTTTCAAGTTTTTAAGGGAGGCAGATAAAATTTATATCTAAATTAAAGCTTAGGTTCTCCCCTCTTGGAAAAACACAAAATCTTTGATTTTGGATAATGTCTTCATACCTTAAACGGCCTCCATGGACACTTAGCCCCCTGTAAAATACGGTCAACTTGCATGCGGTTTCACAGAAAACAATACAGCACTGTACACTGTTACGAAAGAAACATTTCTAAGGTTGGGAATAACTTTTCAAGTTTTTAAGGGAGGCAGATAAAATTGATATCTAAATTAAAGCTTAGGTTCTCCCCTCTCGGAAAAACACAAAATCTTTGAATTTGGATAATGTCTTCATACCTTAAACGGACTCCATGGACACTTAGCCCCCTGTAAAATACGGTCAACTTGCATGCGGTTTCACAGAAAACAATACAGCACTGTACACTGTTACGAAAGAAACATTTCTAAGATTGGGAATAACTTTTCAAGTTTTTAGGGAGGCAGATAAAATTGATATCTAAATTAAAGCTTAGGTTCTACCCTCTCGGAAAAACACAAAATCTTTGAATTTGGATAATGTCTTCATACCTTAAACGGCCTCCATGGACACTTAGCCCCCTGTAAAATACGGTCAACTTGCATGCGGTTTCACAGAAAACAATACAGCACTGTACACTGTTACGAAAGAAACATTTCTAAGGTTGGGAATAACTTTCAAGTTTTTAAGGATCGCAGATAAAATTGATACCTAAATTAAAGGTTAGGTTCTCCCTCTCGAAAACACAAAATCTTTGATTTTGGATAATGTCTTCATACCTTAAACGGCCTCCATGGACACTTAGCCCCTGTAAAATACGGTCAACTTGCATGCGGTTTCACAGCAAACAATACAGCACTGTACACTGTTACGAAAGAAACATTTCTAAGGTTGGGAATAACTTTTCAAGTTTTAAGGGAGGCAGATAAAATTGATATCTAAATTAAAGCTTAGGTTCTCCCCTCTCGGAAAAAAAAAAATCTTTGAATTTGGATAATGTCTTCATACCTTAAACGGCCTCCATGGACACTTAGCCCCTGTAAAATACGGTCAACTTGCATGCGGTTTCACAGAAAACAATACAGCACTGTACACTGTTACGAAAGAAACATTTCTAAGGTTGGGAATAACTTTTCAAGTTTTTAAGTTAGGCAGATAAAATTGATATCTAAATTAAAGATTAGGTTCTCCCTCGGAAAAACACAAAATCTTTGATTTTGGATAATGTCTTCATACCTTAAACGGCCTCCATGGACACTTAGCCCCCTGTAAAATACGGTCAACTTGCATGCGGTTTCACAGCAAACAATACAGCACTGTACCCTGTTACGAAAGAAACATTTCTAAGGTTGGGAATAACTTTTCAAGTTTTTAAGAGAGGCAGATAAAATTGATATCTAAATTAAAGCTTAGGTTCTCCCCTCTCGGAAAAAGAAAAAATCTTTGATTTTGGATAATGTCTTCATACCTTAAACGGCCTCCATGGACACTTAGCCCCCTGTAAAATACGGTCAAATTGCATGCGGTTTCACAGAAAACAATACAGCACTGTACACTGTTACGAAAGAAACATTTCTAAGGTTGGGAATAACTTTTCAAGTTTTTAAGGGAGGCAGATAAAATTGATATATAAATTAAAGCTTAGGTTCTCCCCTCTCGGAAAAACACAAAATCTTTGAATTTGGATAATGTCTTCATACCTTAAACGGCCTCCATGGACACTTAGCCCCCTGTAAAATACGGTCAACTTGCATGCGGTTTCACAGAAAACAATACAGCACTGTACACTGTTACGAAAGAAACATTTCTAAGGTTGGGAATAACTTTTCAAGTTTTTAAGGGAGGCAGATAAAATTGATATCTAAATTAAAGCTTAGGTTCTCCTCTCGAAAACACAAAAATCTTTGAATTTTGGATAATGTCTTCATACCTTAAACGGCCTCCATGGACACTTAGCCCCTGTAAAATACGGTCAACTTGCATGCGGTTTCACAGAAAACAATACAGCACTGTACACTGTTACGAAAGAAACATTTCTAAGGTTGGGAATAACTTTTCAAGTTTTTAAGGAAGGCAGATAAAATTGATATCTAAATTAAAGCTTAGGTTCTCCCCTCTCGGCAAAACACAAAATCTTTGATTTTGGATAATGTCTTCATACCTTAAACGGCCTCCATGGACACTTAGCCCCTGTAAAATACGGTCAACTTGCATGCGGTTTCACAGCAAACAATACAGCACTGTACACTGTTACGAAAGATTCAGTTCTAAGGTTGGGAATAACTTTTCAAGTTTTTAAGGGAGGGAGATAAAATTGATATCTAAATTAAAGCTTAGGTTCTCCTCTCGGAAAAACACAAAATCTTTGAATTTTGATAATGTCTTCATACCTTAAACGGCCTCCATGGACACTTAGCCCCCTGTAAAATACGGTCAACTTGCATGCGGTTTCACAGAAAACAATTCAGCACTCTACACTGTTTCGAAAGACACATTTCTAAGATTGGGAATAACTTTTCAAGTTTTTAAGGGAGGCAGATAAAATTGATATCTAAATTAAAGCTTAGGTTCTCCCCTCTCGGAAAAACACAAAATCTTTGAATTTGGATAATGTCTTCATACCTTAAACGGCCTCCATGGACACTAACCCCCTGTAAAATACGGTCAACTTGCATGCGGTTTCACAGAAAACAATACAGCACTGTACACTGTTACGAAAGAAACATTTCTAAGGTTGGGAATAACTTTTCAAGTTTTTAAGGGAGGCAGATAAAATTGATATCTAAATTAAAGCTTAGGTTCTCCCCTCTCGGCAAAACACAAAATCTTTGAATTTGGATAATGTCTTCATACCTTAAACGGCCTCCATGGACACTTAGCCCCCTGTAAAATACGGTCAACTTGCATGCGGTTTCACAGCAAACAATACAGCACTGTACACTGTTACGAAAGAAACAGTTCTAAGATAGCGAATAACTTTTCAAGTTTTTATGGGAGGCAGATAAAATTGATATCTAAATTAAAGCTTAGGTTCTCCCTCTCGGAAAACACAAAATCTTTGAATTTGGATAATGTCTTCATACCTTAAACGGCCTCCATGGACACTTAGCCCCCTGTAAAATCCGGTCAACTTGCATGCGGTTTCACAGAAAACAATACAGCACTGTACACTGTTACGAAAGAAACATTTCTAAGGTTGGGAATAACAATTCAAGTTTTGAAGAGAGGCAGATAAAATTGATATCTAAATTAATGCTTAGGTTCTCCCCTCTCGGAAAACACAAAATCTTTGATTTTGGATAATGTCTTCATACCTTAAACGGCCTCCATGGACACTTAGACCCCTGTAAAATACGGTCAACTTGCATGCGGTTTCACAGAAAACAATACAGCACTGTACACTGTTACGAAAGAAACATTTCTAAGGTTGGGAATAACTTTTCAAGTTTTTAAGTGGGCAGATAAAATTGATATCTAAATTAAAGCTTAGGTTCTCCCCTCTCGGCAAAACACAAAATCTTTGATTTTGGATAATGTCTTCATACCTTAAACGGCCTCCATGGACACTTATCCCCCTGTAAAATACGGTCAACTTGCATGCGGTTTCACAGAAAACAATACAGCACTGTACACTGTTACGAAAGAAACAGTTCTAAGGTTGGGAATAACTTTTCAAGTTTTTAAGGGAGGCAGATAAAATTGATATCTAAATTAAAGCTTAGGTTCTCCCCTCTCGGAAAAAACACAAAATCTTTGAATTTGGATAATGTCTTCATACCTTAAACGGCCTCCATGGACACTTAGCCCCTGTAAAATACGGTCAACTTGCATGCGGTTTCACAGAAAACAATACAGCACTGTACACTGTTACGAAAGAAACATTTCTAAGGTTGGGAATAACTTTTCAAGTTTTTAAGTGGGCAGATAAAATTGATATCTAAATTAAAGCTTAGGTTCTCCCCTCTCGGCAAAACACAAAATCTTTGATTTTGGATAATGTCTTCATACCTTAAACGGCCTCCATGGACACTTAGCCCCCTCTAAAATACGGTCAACTTGCATGCGGTTTCACAGCAAACAATACAGCACTGTACACTGTTACGAAAGAAACAGTTCTAAGGTTGGGAATAACTTTTCAAGTTTTTAAGGGAGGGAGATGATATTGATATCTAAATTAAAGCTTAGGTTCTCCCCTCTCGGAAAAAAACAAAATCTTTGAATTTGGATAATGTCTTCATACCTTAAACGGCCTCCATGGACACTTAGCCCCCTGTAAAATACGGTCAACTTGCATGCGGTTTCACAGAAAACAATACAGCACTGTACACTGTTACGAAAGAAACATTTCTAAGATTGGGAATAACTTTTCAAGTTTTTAAGGGAGGCAGATAAAATTGATATCTAAATTAAAGCTTAGGTTCTCCCCTCTCGGAAAAACACAAAATCTTTGAATTTGGATAATGTCTTCATACCTTAAACGGCCTCCATGGACACTTAACCCCTGTAAAATACGGTCAACTTGCATGCGGTTTCACAGAAAACAATACAGCACTGTATACTGTTACGAAAGAAACATTTCTAAGGTTGGGAATAACTTTTCAAGTTTTTAAGGGAGGCAGATAAAATTGATATCTAAATTAAAGCTTAGGTTCTCCGCTCTCGGAAAATCACAAAATCTTTGATTTTGGATAATGTCTTCATACCTTAAACGGCCTCCATGGACACTTAGCCCCCTGTAAAATACGGTCAACTTGCATGCGGTTTCACAGAAAACAATACAGCACTGTACACTGTTATGAAAGAAACATTTCTAAGGTTGGGAATAACTTTTCAAGTTTTTAAGGGAGGCAGATAAAATTGATATCTAAATTAAAGCTTAGGTTCTCCCCTCTCGGAAAAACACAAAATCTTTGAATTTGGATAATGTCTTCATACCTTAAACGGCCTCCATGGACACTTAGCCCCCTGTAAAATACGGTCAACTTCCATGCGGTTTCACAGAAAACAATACAGCACTGTACACTGTTACGAAAGAAACATTTCTAAGGTTGGGAATAACTTTCAAGTTTTTAAGGGAGGCAGATAAAATTGATATCTAAATTAAAGCTTAGGTTCTCCTCTCGGAAAAACACAAAATCTTTGATTTTGGATAATGTCTTCATACCTTAAACGGCCTCCATGGACACTTAGCCCCTGTAAAATACGGTCAACTTGCATGCGGTTTCACAGAAAACAATACAGCACTGTACACTGTTACGAAAGAAACATTTCTAAGGTTGGGAATAACTTTTCAAGTTTTTAAGGGAGGCAGATAAAATTGATATCTAAATTAAAGCTTAGGTTCTCCCCTCTCGGAAAAACACAAAATCTTTGAATTTGGATAATCTCTTCATACCTTAAACGGCCTATGGACACTTAGCCCCTGTAAAATACGGTCAACTTGCACTTTCACAGAAAACAATACAGCACTGTACACTGTTACGAAAGAAACATTTCTAAGGTTGGGAATAACTTTTCAAGTTTTTAAGGGAGGCAGATAAAATTGATATCTAAATTAAAGCTTAGGTTCTCCCCTCTCGAAAAAACACAAAATCTTTGAATTTGGATAATGTCTTCATACCTTAAACGGCCTCCATGGACACTTAGCCCCTGTAAAATACGGTCAACTTGCATGCGGTTTCACAGAAAACAATACAGCACTGTACACTGTTACGAAAGAAACATTTCTAAGGTTGGGAATAACTTTTCAAGTTTTTAAGGCAGGCAGATAAAATTGATATCTAAATTAAAGCTTAGTTCTCCCCTCTCGTAAAAACACAAAATCTTTGAATTTGGATAATGTCTTCATACCTTAAACGGCCTCCATGGACACTTAGCCCCCTGTAAAATACGGTCAACTTGCATGCAATTTCACAGAAAACAATACAGCACTGTACACTGTTACGAAAGAAACATTTCTAAGGTTGGGAATAACTTTTCAAGTTTTTAAGGGAGGCAGATAAAATTGATATCTAAATTAAAGCTTAGGTTCTCCCCTCTCGGAAAAACACAAAATCTTTGAATTTGGATAATGTCTTCATACCTTAAACGGCCTCCAGGACACTTAGCCCCATGTAAAATACGGTCAACTTGCATGCGGTTTCACAGAAAACAATACAGCACTGTACACTGTTACGAAAGAAACATTTCTAAGGTTGGGAATAACTTTTCAAGTTTTTAAGGGAGGCAGATAAAATTGATATCTAAATTAAAGCTTAGGTTATGTTTGAATTTGGATAATGTCTTCATACCTTAAACGGCCTCCATGGACACTTAGCCCCCTGTAAAATACGGTCAACTTGCATGCGGTTTCACAGAAAACAATACAGCACTGTACACTGTTACGAAAGAAACATTTCTAAGGTTGGGAATAACTTTTCAAGTTTTTAAGGGAGGCAGATAAAATTGATATCTAAATTAAAGCTTAGATCTTTGAATTTGGATAATGTCTTCATACCTTAAACGGCCTCCATGGACACTTAGCCCCTGTAAAATACGGTCAACTTGCATGCGGTTTCACAGAAAACAATACAGCACTGTACACTGTTACGAAAGAAACATTTCTAAGGTTGGGAATAACTTTTCAAGTTTTTAAGGGAGGCAGATAAAATTGATATCTAAATTAAAGCTTAGGTTCTCCCCTCTCGGAAAAACACAAAATCTTTGAATTTGGATAATGTCTTCATACCTTAAACGGCCTCCATGGACACTTAGCCCCCTGTAAAATACGGTCAACTTGCATGCGGTTTCACAGAAAACAATACAGCACTGTACACTGTTACGAAAGAAACATTTCTAAGATTGGGAATAACTTTTCAAGTTTTTAAGGGAGGCAGATAAAATTGATATCTAAATTAAAGCTTAGGTTCTCCCCTCTCGGAAAAACACAAAATCTTTGAATTTGGATAATGTCTTCATACCTTAAACGGCCTCCATGGACACTTAGCACCCTGTAAAATACGGTCAAATTGCATGCGGTTTCACATAAAACAATACAGCACTGTACACTGTTACGAAAGAAACAGTTCTAAGGTTGGGAATAACTTTTCAAGTTTTTAAGGGAGGCAGATAAAATTGATATCTAAATTAAAGCTTAGGTTCTCCCCTCTCGGAAAAACAAAATCTTTGAATTTGGATAATGTCTTCATACCTTAAACGGCCTACATGGACACTTAGCCCCCTGTAAATATACGGGTCAACTTGCATGCGGTTTCACAGAAACAATACAGCACTGTACACTGTTACGAAAGAAACATTTAAGATTGGGAATAACTTTTCAAGTTTTTAAGGGAGGCAGATAAAATTGATATCTAAATTAAAGCTTAGGTTCTCCCTCTCGAAAAACACAAAATCTTTGAATTTGGATAATGTCTTCATACCTTAAACGGCCTCCATGGACACTAACCCCCGTGTAAAATACGGTCAACTTGCATGCGGTTTCACAGAGAAACAATACAGCACTGTACACTGTTACGAAAGAAACATTTCTAAGGTTGGGAATAACTTTTCAAGTTTTTATGGAGGCAGATAAAATTTATATCTAAATTAAAGCTTAGGTTCTCCCTCTTGAAAAACACAAAATCTTTGAATTTGGATAATGTCTTCATACCTTAAACGGCCTCCATGGACACTTAGCCCCCTGTAAAATACGGTCAACTTGCATGCGGTTTCACAAAAAACAATACAGCACTGTAAACTGTTATGAAAGAAACATTTCTAAGGTTGGGAATAACTTTCAATTTTTTAAGGGAGGCAGATAAAATTGATATCTAAATTAAAGCTTAGGTTCTCCCCTCTCGGAAAAACACAAAATCTTTGAATTTGGATAATGTCTTCATACCTTAAACGGACTCCATGGACACTTAGCCCCCTGTAAAATACGGTCAACTTGCATGCGGTTTCACAGAAAACAATACAGCACTGTACACTGTTACGAAAGAAACATTTCTAAGGTTGGGAATAACTTTTCAAGTTTTTAAGAAGGCAGATAAAATTGATATCTAAATTAAAGCTTAGCTTCTCCTCTCGGAAAAACACAAAATCTTTGAATTTGGATAATGTCTTCATACCTTAAACGGCCTCCATGGACACTTAGCCCCTGTAAATACGGTCAACTTGCATGCGGTTTCACAGAAACAATACAGCACTGTACACTGTTACGAAAGAAACATTTCTAAGGTTGGGAATAACTTTTCAAGTTTTTAAGGAGGCAGATAAAATAAAATTGATTCTCTCGGAAATTGAATTTGTCTTCATACCTTAAACGGCCTCCATGGACACTTAGCCCTCAACTCATGCTTTCACAGAAAACAATACAGCACTGTACACTGTAACGAAAGAAACATTTCTAAGATTGGGAATTTTGTTTTTAAGATAATGTCTTCATACTCATACCTTAAACGGCCTCCATGGACACTTAGCCCTGTAAAATACGGTCAACTTGCATGCGTTTCACAGAAAACAATACAGCACTGTACACTGTTACGAAAGAAACATTTCTAAGGTTGGGAATAACTTTCAAGTTTTTAAGGGAGGCAGATAAATTGATATCTAAATTAAAGCTTAGGTTCTCCCCTCTCGAAAACACAAAATCTTTGAATTTGGATAATGTCTTCATACCTTAAACGGCCTCCATGGACACTTAGCCCCCTGTAAAATACGGTCAACTTGCATGCGGTTTCACAGAAAACAATACAGCACTGTACACTGTTACGAAAGAAACATTTCTAAGGATTGGGAATAACTTTTCAAGTTTTAAGGGAGGCAGATAAATTGATATCTAAATTAAAGCTTAGGTTCTCCTCTCGGAAAAACACAAAATCTTTGAATTTTTGGATAATGTCTTCATACCTTAAACGGCCTCCATGGACACTTAGCCCCTGTAAAATACGGTCAACTTGCATGCGGTTTCACAGAAACAATACAGCACTGTACACTGTTACGAAAGAAACATTTCTAAGGTTGGGAATAACTTTTCAAGTTTTAAGGAGGCAGATAAAATTGATATCTAAATTAAAGCTAGGTTCTCCTCTCGGGAAAACACAAAATCTTTGAATTTGGATAATGTCTTCATACCTTAAACGGCCTCCATGGACACTTAGCCCCCTGTAAAATACGGTCAACTTGCATGCGGTTTCACAGAAAACAATACAGCACTGTACACTGTTACGAAAGAAACATTTCTAAGGTTGGGAATAACTTTTCAAGTTTTTAAGGGAGGCAGATAAAATTGATATTAATTAAAGCTTAGGTTCTCCCCTCTAGGTAAAACACAAAATCTTTGATTTTGATAATGTCTTCATACCTTAAACGGCCTCCATGGACACTTAGCCCCCTGTAAAATACGGTCAACTTGCATGCGGTTTCACAGCAAACAATACAGCACTGTACACTGTTACGAAAGAAACATTTCTAAGGTTGGGAATAACTTTCAAGTTTTTAAGGGAGGCAGATAAAATTGATATCTAAATTAAAGCTTAGGTTCTCCCCTCTCGGAAAAACACAAAATCTTTTAATTTGGATAAAAAAACGGCCTCCATGGACACTTAGCCCCTGTAAAATACGGTCAACTTGCATGCGGTTTCACAGAAAACAATACAGCACTGTACACTGTTACGAAAGAAACATTTCTAAGGTTGGGAATAACTTTTCAAGTTTTTTAGGGAGGCATATAAAATTTATATATAAATTAAAGCTTAGGTTCTCCTCTTGGAAAAACACAAAATCTTTGACTTTTGGATAATGTCTTCATACCTTAAACGGCCTCCATGGACACTTAGCCCCCTGTAAAATACGGTCAACTTGCATGCGGTTTCACAGAAAACAATACAGCACTGTACACTGTTACGAAAGAAACATTTCTAAGGTTGGAATAACTTTTCAAGTTTTTAAGGAGGCAGATAAAATTGATATCTAAATTAAAGCTTAGGTTCTCCTCTCGAAAAACACAAAATGTTTGATTTTGGATAATGTCTTCATACCTTAAACGGCCTCCATGGACACTTAGCCCCCTGTAAAACAATACGGTCAACTTGCATGCGGTTTCACAGCAAAACAATACAGCACTGTACACTGTTACGAAAGAAACATTTCTAAGGTTGGGAATAACTTTTCAAGTTTTTAAGGGAGAGCAGATAAAATTGATATCTAAATTAAAGCTTAGGTTCTCCTCTCGGAAAAAACAAAATGTTTGATTTTGGATAATGTCTTCATACCTTAAACGGCCTCCATGGACACTTAGCCCCTGTAAAATACGGTCAACTTGCATGCGGTTTCACAGAAAACAATACAGCACTGTACACTGTTACGAAAGAAACATTTCTAAGGTTGGGAATAACTTTTCAAGTTTTAATAGGAGGCAGATAAAATTGATATCTAAATTAAAGCTTAGGTTCTCCTCTCGAAAACACAAAATCTTTGAATTTGGATAATGTCTTCATACCTAAACGGCCTCCATGGACACTTAGCCCCCTGTAAAATACGGTCAACTTGCATGCGGTTTCACAGAAAACAATACAGCACTGTACACTGTTACGAAAGAAACATTTCTAAGGTTGGGAATAACTTTTCAAGTTTTTAAGGGAGGCAGATAAAATTGATATCTAAATTAAAGCTTAGGTTCTCCCCTCTCGAAAAAAACACAAAATCTTTGAATTTGGATAATGTCTTCATACCTTAAACGGCCTCCATGGACACTTAGCCCCCTGTAAAATACGGTCAACTTGCATGCGGTTTCACAGCAAACAATACAGCACTGTACACTGTTACGAAAGAAACATTTCTAAGATTGGGAATAACTTTTCAAGTTTTTAAGGGAGGCAGATAAAATTGATATCTAAATTAAAGCTTAGGTTCTCCCCTCTCGGAAAAACACAAAATGTTTTGAATTTGGATAATGTCTTCATACCTTAAACGGCCTCCATGGACACTTAGCCTTCTGTAAAATAAGGTCAACTTGGTATGGGTTTCACAGAAAACAATACAGCACTGTACACTGTTACGAAAGAAACATTTAAGGTTGGGAATAACTTTTCAAGTTTTAAGGAGGCAGATAAAATTGATATCTAAATTAAAGCTTAGGTTCTCCTCTCGGAAAACACAAAATCTTTGAATTTGGATAATGTCTTCATACCTTAAACGGCCTCCATGGACACTTAGCCCCTGTAAAATACGGTCAACTTGCATGCGGTTTCACAGAAAACAATACAGCACTGTACACTGTTACGAAAGAAACATTTCTAAGGTTGGGAATAACTTTTCAAGTTTTAAGGAGGCAGATAAAATTGATATCTAAATTAAAGCTTAGGTTCTCCCCTCTCGGAAAAACACAAAATCTTTGATGTTGGATAATGTCTTCATACCTTAAACGGCCTCCATGGACACTTTGCCCCTTTAAAATACGGTCAACTTGCATGCGGTTTCACAGAAAACAATACAGCACTGTACACTGTTACGAAAGAAACAGTTCTAAGGTTGGGAATAACTTTTCAAGTTTTTAAGGGAGGCAGATAAAATTGATATCTAAATTAAAGCTTAGGTTCTCCCCTCTCGGAAAAACAAAAAATCTTTGAATTTGATAATGTCTTCATACCTTAAACGGCCTCCATGGACAGTTAGCCCTGTAAAATACGGTCAACTTGCTTACGGTTTCACAGAAAACAATACAGCACTGTACACTGTTACGAAAGAAACATTTCTAAGGTTGGGAATAACTTTTCAAGTTTTTAAGGGAGGCAGATAAAATTGATATCTAAATTAAAGCTAAGGTTCTCCCCTCTCGGTAAAACACAAAATCTTTGATTTTGGATAATGTCTTCATACCTTAAACGGCCTCCATGGACACTTAGCCCCCTGTAAAATACGGTCAACTTGCATGCGGTTTCACAGCAAACAATACAGCACTGTACACTGTTACGAAAGAAAAATTAATAAGGTAGGGAATAACTAATCAAGATTATACTGGAGGCAGATAAAATTGATATCTAAATAAAAGCTTAGGTTCTCCCCTCTCGGAGAATCACAAAATCTTTTGAATTTGGATAATGTCCTCCTACCTTAAACGGCCAACATGGACACGTCGCCCCTATAAAATACGGTCAACTTGCATGCGGTTTCACAGAAAACAATACAGCACTGTACACTGTTACGAAAGAAACATTTCTAAGGTTGGGAATAACTTTTCAAGTTTTTAAGGAGGCAGATAAAATTGAGATCTAAATTATAGCTTAGGTTCTCCCTCACGGCAAAACACAAAATCTTTGATTTGATAATGTCTTCATACCTTAAACGGCCTCCATGGACACTTAGCCCCTGTAAAATACGGTCAACTTGCATGCGGTTTCACAGCAAACAAATACAGCACTGTACACTGTTACGAAAGATTCAGTTCTAAGATTGGAAATAACTTTTCAAGTTTTTAAGGAGGCAGATAAAATTGATGATATCAAATTAATAAAGCTTAGGTTCTCCCTCTCGGAAAAACACACAAAAATCTTTGAATTTTGGGATAATGTCTTCATACCCTTTAAACGGCACTCCATTGACACTTGTACTCTGTAAAATCCGGTCCCAACTTGCATGCGGTTTCACAGAAAACAATACAGCACTGTACACTGTTACAGAAAGAAACATTTTAAGGATTGGGAATAACTTTTCCAAGTTTTTAAGAGAGGCAGATAAAATTGAAATCTAGAAATTCAAAAGCTTTAGGTTCTCCTCTCCGGGAAAACACAAAAATCTTTTGAATTTGGATAATGTCTTCATATACCTTAAACGGCCTCCATGGACACTACTTGCCCTCAAAATACGGTCAACTTGCATGCGGTTTCACAGAAAACAATATGCAGCACTGTACACTGTTACAACATGAAAGAAACATTTCTAAGTGATTGGGAATAACTTTTCAAGTTTTAAGGGGAAAGGTGATAAAATTGATATTCCAAATTAAAGCTTTTCTAGGTTCTCTCCCTCTCCGCAAAACACAATTGCAAATCTTTGATGAATTTGGATAATGTCTTCATAATTTTAAATGGCTCCATGGACACTTAGCCCCTGTAAAATACGGTCAACTTGCATGCGGTTTCACAGAAGAAACACATACAGTACTGTACACTGTTACATGAAAAGAAACATTTACAAGGGTTGGGAATAACTTTTCAAGTTTTTGGTGAGAGGTGATAATTGATATCTAACCAGTTAAAGCTTAGGTCTCTCCCTCGGAAAGCCAACACAAAATCTTTTGAATTTTGATAATGTCATCACCTTAAACGGCCTCCATGGACACTTAGCCCCTAAATATACGGTCAACTATGCATGCGGTTTCCACAGAAAACAATACAGCACTGTACACTGTTACATAAAGAAACATTTCTAAGGTTGGGAATAACTTTTCAAGCTTTTTAAGGGAGGCAGATAAATTGATATCTAAATTAAAGCTTAGGTTCTCCCTCTCGGCAAAACACAAAATCTTTGATTTGCTTGATAATGTCTCATACCTCAAACGGCCTCCATGGACACTTAGCCCCCTGTAAAGTACGGTCAATCCTGTATGCGGGTTTCACAGCAAACAATACAGCACTGTACACTGTT
>JAQQFT010000046.1:0-66594 GCA_029582265.1 Zoroaster sp. YZ-2022 | reverse complement strand
ACCCCCCCATGCCACGTTCAATCGATCCGGCTGGACCGGGCATGCACCCTACCAAATCCCGTGCGACATCGGTTTGCCAAGACGGTTGAATTTTTGTCGGTGGTCGTCGACCAGCTGCAGGCAGATGTGCGATTCGTCCATCATCTCGTCATTGGCGATGGAGCTTGATTTTCCTGGACGGAAGAATCGCTCACGCAATGTTCGAGTACGCTGAAGCAACATCCACCTCCCTTCAATTACAGGCTACAACTGGCGGCGAGAAGGTGAGTGTCTGGGTTAGCCTCTGCGGCAGTGGCCTCATCGTTGGACCGGTGTTTTTCGGGGCAACCTCAACGGCCAGCGTTACCTTGAGATGTTGAATGATGATGTCATCCCCATCCTTGAGGAACATTTCGAGGTTCAGGAGCGAGGTGTGTTTAGGCGCCTGTGGTGGGCTCAGACGGCGCTCCGGCTCATCGTCTACTGGATGTCAGAGACCGCCTTCATGAAGCGTTCGGAACCGTGTCATAGCGATGAATCATGTGCATGAATGGCCTGAGATCTCAGACCTCACCCCGTGTAGTTCTACCTCTGGGGTTCTTGAAATCCAGGGTGTAACGGCTCCCCTCCGGACCAGCAGACTCTCCGTGACAGAATAACAGCCCAACGTCCTGCGGCAGACTCCAGATATTGTTAGGAGCGATGGAGGAGACATGGAGAACGATGTCGCCTGTGTATCGAGCGAGAGGGAGTGCATGTTGAGGGAAGGGATGTAATCATCAACAGTTACATCCACGGTGCAACACTTGCACATCTAAACAAAATCAATTATCACTGCATTTTAAAAACGTGGTCCCATCGTCAATTTGACCTCTCTTGGAAAAGTACTCATAACTCTGTCCAAAAAGTATCAGATTTGGACGTTTGGTGTCTCATTTTAAAGTGGAAGGTGTATCTTTCAAACCATACCTATATTATCTATACTGGTTACTCATTCTACGTCTGGCATTCCGTTAGAGCTTGTTTGCATTTTTTTGAGACACACTGTATATATATATATATATATATATATATATATATAGGAGGTAAGTGGGAGGGTAGTAATTTGCTTTCGATCAAACCGGACCTTCATCAGAGGCTTTTGACAAAGGCTGAAACATAAAAACATCCATTTATAGGGAAAAGGGAAAGCAAAGGATCATGGGCAGGATCCAAAAGGCGGGAAAAAGCCAATAGGTGTGTCAGAAGTGAACAAAGGAGGGAGTATTGAGCCACACAATAAGTAGATGTGGCAGCTTGTGGTAAAGCTGGGGTAAGGAGGGATTATTGGGCCACACAATAGGTGGAGGCGGCAGCTTGTAAGTAAAGCTAGGTAAAAATAGGGACAATACACAAGGGATACGAAACAAAAGGGGGTTACACCATACAAATTCAGGAGTTGGTGTGTGGGTGTAAATAGCTAAATTAGAATTGTCCTGTTTAACAGACAATTTAGGAAAAATGTAAAAATATACAGGAATAAGATAACATAAAGGTAAAAAATTATATATATATATATATATATATATATATATATATATATATCAAGGCAGTTGATAAAATCCAGCTGTGATATAGGTTAATAGTAATGAAATATAGGTAAAGGTAGCTGGTTATTTGATACCTGTGTTGATGTTGAGGCCATATGGTTGAGAAATATTTGCAGGTTGATGTATCAATATCATTAATGCTATGATTAGGGTTGTTAAAATTGTTTGCCACAGGTTAGGGTTTTAGTTTCACAGAGGAAACTTGGTTGTAAGCGGAGACAGAATTTGGTCTTTGTCTCCCCTACATATTGTATACCACATTTTTACATGAGATTACATATAACATTAGGTGTGTCACTGGATTTAGTTCTGATTGTGTGGTGAGACCAATGCACAACGGCTTTTCACCTTCTGAGCTTGGGTTTTGAGATACAAACAGGTTTTCCATCTCGAGCGGGTACAATTAGAGAGCACCGCTGTGGTGATTCATGTGATCAGTGACGATGTTAATGTCACTGTTGGTGCTTCAGAAGCATGGCCAAGCCAATACCGGTATATCACCGAGGTTACAGGGGCGACGGAAAGCAATCAAAGGGGCTCAGGGATGGCTGAGCGTAACCTATCGGATGAGTGTAAAATAGTCCTATTATCATTTACGATAGATGAAAGTCTGGGTAATCTGGGGTGATAAGTAGTGACCAGGGAACTCTGTTGGGAAGGGTTTTCTTATTTTGGGTAGCCAAGTGGAGTGCTACAGGGTACAGAGGGCCCTGTTGACAGCTAGTTGGACCCTGCACGTTTGCTATGACCCAGTGGCATAGCTGGCTACTTCGCCAGGGGGCGCGAATCGGATCAGGGGCCCACCAATCAGATTTTACAGATTTTAGGGCCCCTCTTTACCTGGGACGTGAGCCTTCACCCTTTTGCCCTTATGTAAAAGCGGCCCTGCACAGGGCCGAATTTATAAGGGGCAAGGGAACATTGTGCCCCAGGCTATGAGGAGCCCCCCAGACTAAGGACTTCCTTTATAAAAAAAAATGTATTATAAAGTGGTTTTATGTTTTTTCGAAGAAATGCGGTTCATCATTCATTTTAGTTCATTTTTATTTGTCATGTAATTTAATTTCTATGTCGAGGGACCCCAGACCTGAAGTGCCCGGACCCCTCAAGATCAAATCCGGCCCTACCTGTATAGTCACCTGCCTGTGCTGGTGGGCCCGTCAGTCAATCCCATAAGCATGTGAAAAAAAATTCGCATGTGTTAGGGGGCCCTTGTTCTGGAACTGGAGCCAGGGGGGCGCGCCCCCTCCCGCCTAGCTACACGCCACTGCTATGACTTGGGATACCTGGTGTTGCCTCAGTTCAGACGACCATTTCCTGTATAAGCATCAGTGGAACAGATACGTCTTATACGGAGGGCTTGACTGTAGGCAATAGCCTCTTTGCAGTGCTTGGGTGGCAGCTGTCAGAAAGGACGTATTGATGATTGTCAGTGGGTTTACAATAGACATCGTCGAGATGCCCTGGGGGGATTTGTTGATGGTGACGTCTGGGAAGTTCACGCTATTGGGAGAGTAGTTAGCAGTAGAACTTGATGGTGGCATGGAATGAATTAATGTAGTTGATGAATTCATCTAGGCTATCTTAGCCTACAGCAGATGGAAGATATCGTCAATAAATCTCCACCATACTAGAAGGACGGTGGGGGGCGAAGATAGCAATCTGTCTTCAGGTCAGACATAAACAGATTGGCGTAATATGATGGTGCCATCTTAGTGCCCATTGCTGTATGCCTTGTGCCACAGGAGAAAGTTTCTGTCCAGGAACGTGAAATTGTTTTGGTCAGTATATGTCGGATAAGATCTGTGAGGTCTCTGACAGAAGGTTTAGTTTAGTTGTTGGATCTGAGAGCGTTGGACATGCACTTATGCCTTCGCCATGGGGGATGTTGGTATATAAGGAGAAACATCCAGAGTGACAAGGAGGGCAGATATTTGATGTTTAATACCCTCTAGTTTTACAGAGAAGTCCGTAGTGTCCTGAATGAAGGGATATGAGAGACCAGAGAGGGTTGAGGTAGCTGTCAACGACTCAGAGATACGTTCTCTTGGGCTACCATTACCGGCTTACAATGGGACGACCCGGGTTACCTGTCTTGTGTATTTTGGAGCAGTAGATAGAAACGGGCCGAACGAAGGATCCTGTGGGATGAGATAGTTAAGGCTGTGCATCCTTGCATTAATACCGTTGCAATTATGAATTTTGACGAGGGTGTCAGAAATTTCTTTTGCGAAGGAGTGGGTAGGGTCAGTATCACATTCTGTATAGTGACTGCGGTGTTATTAAGATACACACCTCCTTTGTCGCAGCGAAATTGGGCGATAAAAACGCCCTCAACATTTCATTGTTTTACATATATGGTTGGAAAGATCTTTCAAAAGTAGAATATAATTGTCCACACAAGTCCCCCCTGAAAAATGCGTCGTTTTCTGTCATTGTAAAAAAACCAATGCTCATGTGACTTCTTGAACCAAAATTTGTCCAGAAAAAACTCAGGGACAAAAAGTTAGTCGCACCTTTCAACGAAAGTTTTAAAAGGAGTTTATTCCTGAATCAAATTCAAAGAATAATTATTTTTTATAGTTCATTGATTAATGACAAAAGTGAAATGATTTTGAAACAATGGGTGAAAATTGTCAAAAATCGACAAAAAGACAAAGTCTTGTCACTTTCCTGAGACATCAAACCGAATCCAGATTGCCAGTAACAGCCATGAGCTCAGCGCGGCAAAGCGCCGCAGGCGTGAGCCCGCTGGTTGGGCCGCCAAATATATATGAACACTTTTGCGTGGAAGCGTAAAGCGGGGTCTCGACCACTTATTGGTGCTTTTCGTGTCGGGTATTTTGAATTATGATACTGCCAGCGAGTTTAGTTTTTGGAACACCCAATGACGCATTCTTCGGAACATCGTCACAACCCTTCATCATATCAACACCAATAAAAAAGAGTGACAAAACTGTTCAGTTTGGAAGGCCATCCGTCAAAAATCAACGCCAGAATTTCGACCGAGCGGGCTGGGCGAAGAAAGGCTCACCGTCCTACGGCAAAAAATGACATGCCACGGGCCAGCCAACCTCAAATGATGGCAACACTATAGGATTTGATTGTTGAACGATGGTGACATGATGATAGCATGAATAATGTCGCATTTGTAGGATTATGATAATTTGAGATATTGTTTGAAAAGCAGAACAATATCCAGTGAATTTAAATTGTAATTTCCACAATCGATGCCCGGATATGTTAGGGGAAAGATGAGATCAAAAGGGGTCATGGTAAAAATTTCAAACATGGACTGGAGGAATAGCATCAGGTACCATTATTCCTAAACATACGAGTACGAGTACGAGTGCGATTTTTTATTATGTGCACCGTGCGTCCATCATATCCACTCATTATTTCATTAACAATGTGTTTTGTTTTATGGTATGAAAAACTGCCACTATTTTCACTTTACACTGGGCCAACACCATATGTAGAGTTCACTTGATTCATTTCCAGTAGCCTCCTGGCCCCCAAAGCATTGCCAAGGTAAGGTAAATCTTGGATTGATTCAATTTTTCTATCCACATAATTTTGTGTATATATAGAAAACTTGGTTGATGTAAATATTTGTTTTTCTATCAAACAAAATCAGATTTACAGAAACAATTTCTCATTTAAAAAAAAATGAAGTTGTGCTTTCAGGTTTTTCCTTGTGCATGCTGGAATGTTAACTTGTCCATATTAAAGCATTAATATCACGATCAGGATAAGCAGACTTTCAACAGGGCATGGAATCAGTGTACCTAGTTTAATTAAGATGAACTTACAGTGACTGAAACTTATAACTCATTTTATGCAGCAGCAATGATATTATGACCTTATCATGTGGGATATTATTTTCAGTCACCAAGAATAATCAAAAAACTAGCACTCCGATTCCGTGCCCTGTTGACTCGTGACCGTTATTCTCTTAAAGGGAAAGTACAACATTGGTTATAATTTGGGAAGTGGTGGTGTGTGTTCAAAGCACTGGCCGCGTTATGGGGGACAGAGAACAAAAGAGAGGATCCGGAATTACTTAGCTGTGGGGATATTTGTGTGTCCTGCCACAGCGCTTTTTAATCCCCTAAAATCCTTTTGTATTTTGTCCTACAAAAACACCCGTGCAGGATGTGAACATACACACCATTCAAGTTGTGGGTCCAAATGTCAATAGAACAATTGGACCCCAAGCAAGGTAACTATAGGAAAATCTTTGTACCCAATTTACAGGAGAATTATACAGGGAAAAAGGGATAATAGAACGAACAAAGGAATACCCCTACAAATCAATGTGCGTGAGGAATTATTGTGTGTGTGTGTGTGTGTATGTGTGTGTGTGTGTGTGTGTGAATGATAAGTGTACTGTAGCACTAATAATATTAGTCAAAGTAGCTTTACATGCGTTAATTATTACTGGCTATTTTGTTATTTATGTCTTTATTGGTCAGTTTCATTTCTCAACTGCTAGAGTAATCAGTTCAACATCTCTTTCTTTGTAAGATTATATACATTATGTTTGTCATGTTTGGTCCATAGATGGGATGAAGGGAGATGGAGACAGAACGAATGCTCAGTTCATCATGTCACCTATGTATGTGAATGGGGGGTCAGTAAACGGAAGCCTACAACATCCCACTTACTTGCAGACATTCCACTGAATAAGAGTTTTTCAAGATTACCTACTATATCAACTTCAGGTTTGTTACGGGTGCCATCCAATCAAAAGTTTCTAGGAAGTATAGAGGACATGTCCTACTTTCAAGACCCTCAAAACTGCCAAAAATTGCAGGTATAACATGAAAATGTTTAAGGCAACTGACAGCCCCTCAACCCCCCTACACACACCCAAACAAATTACTCTATTAGTATTCTGTACTATACCTTGAAAAATGTTGAAATATTTTGAAGCTTCACATGGTTGAACAGTAGGAGTAAGAGTAATTATCTTTCAAGAGTAGTAAATAGCATTGGTTCTGAGAAGAACTGGCAGTGACATTACTTTATGTTTCAATCAGTATACTGTGATTGTCTTCAGGGGATGAAGATGATCAGAGTATACCGATGGAATTCCTAAGTTATCTCACCACTGGTTCTTCTAAGAGCCAACACTAAAAACTTAGAGATAGTTGCGTGGTGCTACCACAAACCTTTTATATGCATAATGATATTGACACTAGCCCAACACATGCTTTTCCAAAAACCATGCCAGATGATAAATCAACATGTAAAAACACTCATGAAAATAGTTTGCCAGGGTTGTAAGTAGCCAGATCAACTTATTCAGCGTTATTATGGGCATAAAGTCACAAAGTTGATTTATGGTAGTAACTGGATTAAACTTGGCTTCAAATTCAAAGGACCGGAAGTGGGGGTTAAATTGATTGGGGGCTGGGGGTTACTGAAGACACTGAAGCATGGAGCATATAAATATTTCCCTTTCTTTTTGTTTTCTTTACCATGGAAAAGTTACCCTGTGAGAAAGAGTCTTTACACTCTTGATATATCCATTTCCAGGCTGTCAATAATGTTCGCTACTGGAACATAATAGAAAGTTGGCTAACAATTGTGCATTTCCCATCCATGTTCATGTATCAGGTACCACAGAGTCTACTCAAAGCACAGCCGTCCATAGTAGTTGGGTGAGAAGAAACAATGCAGCTTATGTCAAATAGCTAATGTCTGCAGTCTTCAAAGCTTGTATGGATATCAGCTAATTTGTCTTTCAGTAGAAAACAAGTTTATAAATGCTACATGATAAAGTTGCAAGAAAGCTTGCATCCGTGCTTTCCTCTTCCCTGCCAACAGCAGAAGAGTAAGGCCTAAATTGTAATTAGCCAATTGACAATTCAAACAAAATTAAATGTAATTACATCCACTTACCAAATCTAATAATTGCTTGCCCTTTTGTTTTGTTTCATTATGTTCAAATTTAGATTTAGATGAAGCCAACTTTGGTATTTATGTTCTTGGTATTAAGTCTTGTACAAAATAAATTTAATTGATGGACTATGTTTATATACCGAGAGTGATCTTTATTTATAATATACTTCACTTTCAACATAAGTTTATAATGATATAATGATAAATATAATGATAAATTGACAATGATAGTAATCAAGCATCTCCTTATTGTGACATGCTTATAAATTGTCTTCGTTTTCACCTATACTGCAAATAATTAAAAATCATTTATAAAATTTGAAACAAATTCTACATTGCTTTTTACATTTTCAAGGTTGTACACATATTTTTGGCAAAATGTTCTGCATCCAATCTATAAAATTACAAGCTAAAGATCAGATGCCATTTTGTACATAAATTTTTGACATTGAAATAATCAAGAGTTGTATGGGTGTTGAATTGTTAATAAAACAATGAAATACATATTTATTTTATTTGTCCATTTGGTTTCATGACTCTGTTTTTGTGGTTCCACCTCCCCTCCCCACCCCATAATCAATTGAAACCACTTTGCTGACTTGTTTAACCTATTGTAAACAATCTAACAATGAGTGTACTCATGGCCTTACACATGTAACAAGTGAAATGACTTCCAGTGTAAATGAACCCAACCATGATCCTTTGTTGACAAGAAAACAAAATCAATCTGCATAATAAATGTAGCTTTGTATTTACGATTTAGTGACATTTCAGAATGGGTGACATTCAGGGGCTGTCATTGGAATCGGTAAATTTGAATAAAATGCTTGCCTCCCAAGTTCTCGGCATGTACTGCCACTGGTGATGAACCAAATACATTTGCTTTCTGAAATTATTTGAACAATCATTGCAGCACTATAGAATCCAAGAACTAGGAGGGAGGGCCAACAAGCAATAAAAGTAAAGGGGGCCCAGACATATGCTTGATTCCAAATTACCAATTCCATTGACCGAAGACTGGTGCTGCATTATGTCGAGAATCACACCAGCATCAATTCTGCATAGCTGAAGTAGCAAGATGTTTCTGTCCTTTCTGGAAACGATTTAAGAGTGAAAAGAGGAGTAAGGGCTTTAGATTTTAAATAAATTTATCAACATTATCAACAATCACTGTGAAATAAGGTAAAACATCGTTTAACTGATGGAATGGAAAGGTGGTTATCAGATAGACCCCTTCTCTTGACTGAAATGCCAGTACTGCTATATACATGTTGCAAAAATAATAACAAATTATACTAAACCTTAATTTTTTTAAATAAACAACTATTAAAACTAAATGAAATGTTCATCATTGGTATTTGATAATGAACATTAACTTCAACCCCTGTAACACGTTAACTAATGTTAATTAGATCTCACGAAAAATAGCATAAAAACTAACCTGTGAAAAATTTATCAAAATAGGTGCTCCCCCGTGTTTCACAAAGTTATATCTGTAACTTCTTGTATTTTTACATAATTATTTTTTTTCTCTCTCTAAGATAAAAGACGGACAAATTAATTTGGTCATTGAGAATATGAGAATCTAATTTCTAAACCAAAATTGAAGCTTCCCTTTCAAAATTTTTAGTGTCAAATATGTAGAGTATGTAATCAGGGGTTAGGGCAATTTCACATAATTGCCAGGGGACATTGTCATGATTGTGTTCATCATGTACAGTCCTGTACATCATGTACTGTCTACCAGTACCAATAGCAATGCAAACTAATATTGACCATGAAGACATGATTGAGATGCTCACCCAGAATCCAGTATGTCCAGACAGATGCTGCTAAGTACCAGTTTGTTCAGTCTATGCCTTTCTCCATAGTTGATCCAAGGTCTATCAAGCCTACTAGGCATTTTCGTCACTTTTTGGATCATCTTGGACGTCGACGTGCACCTGGTTGCAATCGAATCCAGGAATTCTGTGATCGTGTGTTTACAACAGATACAAAATTTACAGACTGGAACCTTGTTCCTCTTGTTACAATCACAACAATGTGCAATGCAGAGGTACCAGTCTAAATACAATCGGCAATTGCCCTACAGGTTTTACGGTCGTGTAGACAACTGAAATGCGTATACGTGACCTTTAACCTTATTGTTGTTTTGGACATTTCTCGGTAATTACACGATACCTGGATTTTGTTTTTGAAGAAAACCTTCAAAAATGATTATCTATCATTCTATCAAGCCCATTTTGCACTTTTATCGGCTGTGTAATCATCTCTGTTCATGACCACAACAGCAGACCCTTTGTCAGCCCGTTTGATGACTGGGGTTTGTGGCTTGTTGGAGTTCACCGATGGCGTCCCGTTCAGCACGGGATAGGTTGCTGGCACATCTAGCAGGAGGTTCCTGTGAACCTCAGAGTTGACTGAGTTGATGTAGTTGTCAAGGGCTGCATCCCTATTCTTAGGGGAACCCATACACTTTATTATTTGAAGCGGTTTGTGGCTGGGGCCCCAGAGGACTGTCATCTGGGGTCTCGTCGTCTGTGGAGGGCTCGACGTGAAATAATTCAAGGAGTCGTAGTCTGCGGTTGAAGTGGGCTATGTCCTGTTGGAGTGAGAGTTGATTATGCTCCTTGGGTGTGGCGCAAAACTTAAGACCCTTGAAAGCAATTTAACCTGGGGATCACTGGAGTGCAGTATCAGACAGATTAATTACAGCCTAGATGAATTCATCAACTACATTAATTCATTCCATGCCACCATCAAGTTCACTGCTAACTACTCTCCCAATAGCGTGAACTTCCTAGGACGTCACCATCAACAAATCCCCAGGGCATCTCGACTGATGTCTTGTAAACCCACTGACACTCATCAATACCTCCTTTCCTGACAGCTGCACCCAAGCACTGAAAGAGGCCATTGCTCACAGTCAAGCCCTCCGTATAAGACGTATCTGTTCCACTGATACCTTATACAGGAAACGGTCGTCTGAACTGAGGGCACACATTGTATCGGGGTCATAGCAAACGCAGGGTCCAACTAGCTATCAACAGGACCCCTGTACCCTGTAGCACCCTCTTGGCTACCCGTGGCGACAAGAAAACCCTTCCCAACAGAGTTCCCTGGTCACTAATTATCACCCAGATTACCCAGACTTTCATCTATCGTAAATGATAACATGACTATTTTACACTCCTCCGATAGGTTACACTCAGCCATCCCTGAGCCCCCTTTGATTGCTTTCCGTCGCCCCGTATCCTTGGTGATATATTGGGTTCGGGCTAGGCTCCCTAGCACCAACAGAGACCTTAACGTCACGGATCATGAATCACCACAGGGGTGCTCTGATTGTAAACCACTCGAGATACAAAACCTGTTTGTATCTCAAACCTGCTCAGAAGGTGAAAAGCCACAGTACTGGTCTCACCTACACAATCAGAACTAAATCCCAGTGTGACACAATGTTATATATGTAATTTCATGTAAAAGATGTGGTATACAATATGTAGGGAGACAAAGACCAAAATTGTGTCTCCGCTTTGCCAACCAAGTTTCCTCTGTGAAAACTAAAAACCCTACCCTGTGGCAATCCATTTTAACAACCCTAATCATAGCATTAATGATGTTGAACTCATTGTAATTGAAGCCTGCACTAGCAATGATACACATCGCAAACTTTGGGAGTCACACTGGATACATCAACTCAAAACACTTCAACCATATGGCCTCAACATCAACACACAGGTATCAAATAACCCAGCTACTTACCTATATCATTACTATTCACCTATATCACTGCTGGATTTTATCAACTGCCTTGATATATATGTTTTACTTTTATGTTATCTTATCTTGTATATTATTACATTTTTCCAATTGTCTCTTATAGGACAATTTTAATTTAGCTATTTACACCCACACACCAACTCCTCAATTTGTATGGTGTATATATATATATATATATATATATATATATAAATTAAATCGAGGGTGGCCTTTAGCTGATCCCAATCCGGACCTTCATCAGAGCTTTGACAAAGTACAACATAAAATCATCCATATATATATATATATATATATATATATATATATATATATATATATATATATATATATATATATATATATATATATATATATATTCAACAAGCACAGCTGCTCAACAATCTTTTTCACATTGCAGCCAAATATCACTGACATTTCTGCGGTGAAATGTTTTCGTGAACCTCGTGATGTTTATTATAGCGGTGTTTTGCTGACCTATGATGTTCATTGTAGCGGTCTTTTGCTGACCTTGTGATGTTTATTATAGAGGTATTGTGCTGACCTCATGGTGTTCATTATAGCGGTGTTTTGCTGACATGGTGTTCATTATAGCGATGTTTTGCTGACCTGATGGTTTTCATTATAGCGGTGTTTTGCTGACTTCATGATGTTCATTATAGAGGTGTTGTGCAGAACCTCATGATGTTCATTATAGTGGTCTTTAATTTACATTTAATTCAAACAGAACTATTGGAAAATCAATACGGAAATATTGGAAATTCGTCAAAACGTGAAATGTTGGAAAGCACCTCAGACAGAAATATTGTTCGATAACATCATCAACAAAATAGTTTGATTAATAAAAGTTGGTGTAAAGTTGATGATGGTATCAAACAATATTTGTCCGAGATTCTATAATTAAATAGTCAGTCAAATCATTTATTGAGAATTAGTAGTTTCAGTACTAATGTTATACGTTCTCTGTTAATGTGTAAGTTCATTATACTGACCTGGTTGACATGTGGCGGAATACTCCAGGTTTCTCTTAAATTCTCCAAGTCTGCAATCTGAAAGTTACTCACTCCAATAGATTTGCAGAGACCTGGAGAGGAGTTTTTAATCCACCTTTTGATTTATTTATCTCATGTTTATTTATATTTCACTTTTGGACTTCTAAAATCCCCTGTTCAACAGTGGTATTTTTTGTACAAACCGCAAAGTTTTACCTTAAATTAATTAGGTGTAAAGCTGATGATGGTATCGAACATACCTTTCAAATCTTCGTTCAAATTATTTTATTGAATTTGTTGTAACAGATTGTTGAAAAGCCTTTTTAAGTGATAACCGTAATGTTACCTCTTTGTAATTAGTGTGGGTAAATGTGGGCCAGTTATTACTTCGAAATGCATCAATGCGCATCATTCGTGCGAATCTCAGCTTTTAACGTCACATTTTGAACCAGCCTTAAGCTACAGTCCCACCACCCCGCTAATATGCCGCAGAGAGGCGTTAGATGCCGGCATCAAGAAATAAAATGACCGTGGTGTAGCGTCTGTTAACGTCTATTAACGTCTCTTAACGCCCTGATTTGTCATTGCAGTCCCACATACACGGCATACAAACGGTATACAGCCGGCTTACAAGCACGTTAGAGGGAGGCAGACCCACGCTAGCGGGCGGCAGAGAGACGCTAATTGGCGTTTGCACTGCGCAGAGGGAGGCAAACAGGCGCTAACAGCCCGCGCACGCGCGTTAGAGGCCGGCAGACCTACGCTAGAGGGCGGCATACCCTCGTTAGGGGGCGGCAGACCTACGGAACAGCCCCGCTAGATGCCGTCCCATAGCGTCGGTCTGCCGTCCCTTAGCGTCGGTCTGCCGTCCCATAGCGCAGTAATGCCTCCCTGATGCCATCTCTTTCGAGTTCCGCGCCATACCACGCAACAAGGCGGCAACAACACGCTGGAAGGCGGTGGACCCTCGCACAATAACGGCAGACCCCCGCTAGATGGGGGCAGACCTGCGTTAATAGGCGTTAATAGGCGGCAAGCAAAAGTTCGCCGTTCACCCCCGCAATTATAAAACATTTTTATAATTTCGGGGACGGTTGCCGGCATGTGGCGTTACATGGCGGCGACCTACGTTGACCTGCGTTAAGAGCCGCAGCTACACGGTGGTCCTGCGCTGATACACGGTGACCAGGCCGGCAACAATATTTGCTCTGCCGGCATCTAACGGGCTCGCTAACGGGTGGTGGGACTGTAGCTTAAACTGTACAAGTAGGTTCAGTTGAGGCACTACGGAGCACCATGAGTTTTAGGGGCACTTAAAGTTGTTCTCAGGGACAAGAATTTTGAGCGGGGGCGGGGGGGGGGGGTCAACTGGGAGACACAGGCCTCGGGAGATGTGCCCCATAGTAACGCCACTGCATATTTAACAGTGTATTTTTTCCAATAATGATGTATGCCGTCTGTCAAAGGGTAAATACCTTGTATGTAGAATTCTTCAAGAGCTTTCCATGACTCGCCTATGAGTTGCTTGGTGTTGGTTCCCTCTGGTGAATTTGGCCAGTGAAGTAAATAAAGGTCTACAGGGTAATAATATTGAACGATTTTTTGATACTGCAGTGTATGAGTCCAGTACGGTGTCCCTATTAAAGGGACCTTCATTTCGCGGGAACTAAATAATATTTTGAGGGAACGAAATGATTTCGAGGGAACGAAATAAGGGGAAGGAACGAAATAATATGTCGTTCCCTTGAAATAATTTTTGTTCATATAGGTCCCTTTAGGGGTTTTATTTCAATATGAAGCTTACAAAATCATTTTTGTCTGAGGTGTCATCGTTTAATTAAAATTAGTGAAATCATTTCATAACTAATTTCTGTTATCCGAACTTCCGAAGACAGAAATTCTATGTTGGAATGGATACGAACAATCTGAATGCATTTAACTATAGAGGCTTTGCACCGTCACGTGACCCCCATAGCAACCGTAACTACGCCGCCATGACAGGAGGCATGCAACGTGCAGCATACAAACGCATGGTATATGTACGCGTGTATACTATGGGAAGTTTTGTTGTGTTTACGGCTGTGCCTAACGGTCTGAGAGAGATAATGTCAGGTTTTTAACCTCCCAAGCATAATAACACACCAAGGAGAGCAAACCTGTGAGATTTCAAGACGCAGGCGAGAAAATGGCTCGCAAATATTCGCCGAGATGCGGTAAGCAACGGGCAAGTGAAAAACCCACAAGTCTGTTGACTGCACTTCCTGACTTCGGTAGGTTAATTAACGTTTAGGAATTTTAGAGTATGACACCAGACTGCTCAAAAAAAAGAGAGAGAGAAAAAAAGGAGGAAAACTAGCACACCCGTATAATGATCAGATCATTCTAAATCTAATCTCTTATTCAGTGAATAACCTGGCCAAACTAGGCCTATCTTCACCATGCTTCACCAGTCTCCTTCAAAAAAGTGTGTTCCCTTGCTCTATGACTATGGTTCCATGGTGTTCCCTTAAATTTTGGGGTAAAAGTTTTTGTGTGGATAGGGCCCTACTAATATGCCAATGAGTTAAGAAAGAAAAGATCAGTTCACTGCATACGACGTAAACCTTACAAGTCATTACAGGTTTTTTTTTTTTTTTTAATTTATCTAGGAGAGCCAGCAAAGTTGTACGAGCAAACTAACCCAGACTGGGCTCCTACAGTCTCCATGGGCCACTCATCGAGCAGTGTCACACAGGCTTCAAAAGATTCTGCTGTAAAAAGACACCAGCGTTCTGTGAATAGATCTGCAAAAACACAATCGTGTCTTGACGAACCAACTACTAAGCCAACCTGTGATGATGGAAACAATTTGGAAAATGACTCACAGTCACAGGAGACAACACAGCAATATTAATCAAAGTTGAAGGCCCTTTTGTAATCAAGTACATCACTAGTCCAGTCAAAAGTACCAAGAATTAAGCACCGACAACAGAATGTTCTTGTTGGCATTCATAAATAGCTTGGGGATTGTATATTGACTCAACACTGATTGCAACTTCTGTCTCTTTATGTCTTATTTCCTTTGCAGCTCTTTGTCCCTTCATAAATACTCATTTGTATCCAACCATTTCCCAGTTAATTTATGTTTTTTAACCCCCTTTCATTTATAACATTATAAATTAACAAGATCATAAGCATTTTAACCTCATCAGCCAACTTAAAATTGTTTAACCAATAATTTTAAACACAATGTTGTTATTTAATAGGTCTGTACCTAAAACACTTTTAATAATGGACTCAACAACACTGGTTGCAACTTTTCAAATTATATTGGCAAAATGTACATCATTTATTGCTGGTGGCTGGCAACAGTGTTGTCAAAGATACGATTATCTTCTGGAATAGCCTTTAGAAATTTGTGAGACTGACTGAAAAAATGATAATTACCAGCATCAAAAATATTTCAAGTACATGTATATAGGTGGTAATGACAGTGTGTACTTGTTAAATGTGATTTTCTATTCAAAATGGACAGGAAAATGAAGTACAAGTATGATGATGGTCAAATCACACCAAGTGCCCCAAATCACAATGAGATTTAAGCTTTAAAATACAGAAGTCATAATGTACCCCTTGCCAAGGTTAAACAACAATGTTCAGGATTCTGATGTTATTCCCCGCCCACTTTTCATAGAAAATCAAATCCAAGGGGTTTCAGTGTGGCAGCCAGTGTCCACATAGCCAATGACTGATACTAGACACAGAAATAATTACACATTTATTTTCAATAGTATTTATTACAGAAATTAAAACATTTATCCACAGAAATTGATGGTGTTCTTCTAATTTTTTTTAAACTGTAGTTACAGGCAGTGCTAAGGACGACTATCATTCAGAACTTTTTTCTTAACACCAGCCCCCTAGGACTGTTAAGTAGCACTGAGGTTCTAAGTTACAATGCAGGAAAAATAAATTAAAAATAAAATAGAAACTATGTTAATACATGTACCACTCCATGACCAAATATGATTTGTGGACATTCATTAAGCACATGTCAAAACTTCCCAGTCTTTTCGATGGGGGGGGGGGGGATTTGAAATTAAACTATACAAATATATTGTATCTGACTTTAATAATCAACAGGTACCCACCGACTTACAGCATTTTGTCAAAGCACAACAAACAAATGCTACCTGATCAAGCAGGCATGGAGCACCATGTGACCTCAAAATAACTCCATGTTCAAGTATAGTATACTTCTGCCGAACACATCCAATCACTCTTTACACGTGAATGCAGACATTAGCAATAGACCTTGTGGATTCAATCTCTTCTGGTGACAATTGAGGTTTACCTCGCGTAAAACTTGGTATTTTAGTTTTGCGCAGTATAGGCCACAGCTGTCTTCAATGTCAAATCCAAGGTCTGCTAAAATCAAATCTCCAGGAAGCAAGTTCCGGAGGAGAAGCACAGTGTTCAGTCACAAACTTATCTGATGTACGTCCTCCATCCCTTAGAAATATATGATACCGTTCCCTGTGGTGTAATTCCTATTAAATACTTAGCAGTGTTATGATGCTTATAGGATGACCAGGTTTGTGCACGAGCTAGTAAATCTGAAGGGCGCTCGATAAAAACTTCAAAACAATCAATTATTACAACACAAGCTGAGAACTTATCTCTAAAACTCATAGGCAATGTCAGTCTCACTTCCTCTCTTTTCAGGCCAATGAACCAAAATCCCATGGCTGTGTACATAACTTCAATACAACTCTGGAAAACTCGACACACTGTTGAAGCATGAACATGAAATCGGAAGGCAAGATCATGTACACATAAGTTTAAACGAAGTCGCATTGTGAGAGTAAGCAACAGCTGCTGGAACTTGTTCAGTGAAGACCGTTGCACTAGACCTGGGCTAATCAAATCAAGAACAGTCATCATCACTTCCAATGTTGGTAGACAGTGTAAAACTTAACTTTATCATCATCTTTAAAACTGTCCTCACTCAAAGATTCATCTGGGCTTCTCTTTGCAGCAAATTTATTTTCAAGCCTTTCTACATCGATACAGGTCAGGTCAGTCTGCATTTCAGTGGATGTGCTGACAATTTTGTTCTCCACATCTCCACAGGAATCAGAAATACACTGCTGTGTTTTCTCCTGTGACTGTGAGTCATTTTCCAAATTGTTTCCATCATCACAGGTTGGCCTAGTAGTTGGTTCGTCAAGACACGATTGTGTTTTTGCAGATCTATTCACAGAACGCTGGTGTCTTTTTACAGCAGAATCTTTTGAAGCCTGTGTGACACTGGCCCATGGAGACTGTAGGAGCCCAGTCTGGGTTAGTTTGCTCGTACAACTTTGCTGGCTCTCCTAGATAAATTAAAAAAGAAAAAAATGTGTAATGACTTGTAAGGTTTACGTCGTATGCAGTGAACTGATCTTTTCTTTCTTAACTCATTGGCATATTAGTAGGGCCCTATCCACACAAAAAATCCTACCCCAAAATTTAAGAACACCATGGAACCATAGTCATAGAGCAAGGGAACACACTTTTTTGAAGGAGACTGCGTGAGCATGGTGAAGATAGGCCTATTTTGGCCAGGATATTCATTGAATAAGAGATTAGATTTAGAATGATCTGATCATACGGGTGTGCTCCTATTTTTTATCTCTCTCTCTCTCTCTCTCTCTCTCTCTCTCTCTCTCTCTCTCTCTCTCTCTCTCTCTCTCTCTCTCTCTCTCTCTCTCTCTCTCTCTCTCTCTCTCTCTCTCTCTCTCTCTCTCTCTCTCTCTCTCTCTCTCTCTCTCTCTCTCTCTCTCTCTCTCTCTCTCTCTCTCTCTCTCTCTCTCTCTCTCTCTCTCTCTCTCTCTCTCTCTCTCTCTCTCTCTCTCTCTCTCTCTCTCTCTCTCTCTCTCTCTCTCTCTCTCTCTCTCTCTCTCTCTCTCTCTCTCTCTCTCTCTCTCTCTCTCTCTCTCTCTCTCTTTCACAGCGATAGGACGTGTGCATTTGAGCTCCGGAGAATTTGGTATTTTCGTTAATTTTAAACACCCAATGGTAACAGTTTTTATACCATTTGTTTATTTAGTACTCATAGATTACTATAAGTCCCTCATATTGTCGGGTTTATTATCAATTTCGTATTTATTTAGGTAAAATCATTTCGTTTTCTATATAGTTTTAGGACCTTGGTTGGCCACCATGGCCAGCCAAGCACAACAAACACAAAAGGCTGGGTCAGGGATGACTGCACCCGGCCCCAATGTACCTACTGATCCCATTGTTCCTATCGGGCTGCGTCCCGATAGGAACAGTGGAGTTACATTCCAAGCCGATGCCAGTGTGTCCGTCAATGCATACATCGACGCCATGACGGATACACTGGCTTCGGCATACATCCACTCAGCATCACGAATCTCCCATGGCCGGGTTGCAGTCTACTTCGACTCGAGGCAGGTAGCCCTTAACGCTGTACAAACTGGTTTTCATACAAGGGCTCCTACCTTGAGTTGACACCCCTGGTCCAGCCTACCGTACGCCTAACACTAAGCAACGTTTACTCAGAAATACCCGACTATGTTCTCGTACACCAGCTATCACCTTTCTGCAAAGTCGTCTCTCAGGTAAAGCCTCTACCCCTGGGTTGTAAAAAAAAAGAAAATTCCCACATCCTTTCTTTCAGAAGGCAGGTTCATGTGATTATGCCCCAGAACATTACACCCCCGAGTGCCATAACCTTTCAGCACTCGGGGAGAAACCACCATGTTTACATCACCACTGAATTTACTGTAAAATGTTTTAATTGTGGCGGACTGGGGCATATTTCTCGCTTCTGTGAGAAGAGTAGGGCCCCTAACAAAACAAATGACTCAAATCCTCTCGACCCACCCCCAGTCTTTGCAAATAAAAAATCCGATCCTAAACACCCTGCTAAAAACGCACAAACGCACAATCCCACCGCCAAACCCGCACTCATAACCAAACCTACCCACTCTTCTACCACTGTCCACCCTCCCTCACCAGCCCAACCCTCTCCCACCTCAAGACCATCTACCTCCCATGTTCCTTCTCCCTCCCATGTTCCTTCTCCCTCCCATATCCCCTCTACCTCCCACATTCCTTCTCCCTCCCATATCCCCTCTACCTCCCATATCCCCTCTACCTCCCATATCCCCTCTACCTCCCATATCCCCACTCCCTCCCATATCCCCACTACCTCCCATATCCCCTCTACCTCCCATATCCCTCGCCCTCCCATATCCCTTCGCCCCCCCACCCTTCAACTTCCGTCAACATCTGGGGAACTCCACCACCTGCCCCCCGTCTTTTCTCAGATGTTGTTTCCAAACGTAAAATTACCCCTCCAACTCCCGCTACCCGCCAAACACCCCTCCTAATTCCCCTCAAAGCACCCTCTCCCCCCAAAAAAATAATGAAAGTTCGCATTGCTTCACCCATGCACGTCGACCATACTATCTCTCCTCTCCCTAACACCATACACTCCCTTACCCCATCACTCCCTAAATCCTCCCCACCACCTGCACCCAAATCCTCCCCCCTACAACCCGCGCCCAAATCCCCTCCCCCGCCACCCGCTCCCAAATCCCTTCCTCCACCACCCGCTCCTAAATCCCCTCCCCCACCACCCGCTCCTAAATCCACTCCCCCACCACCCACTCCTAAACCCCCTGTTCTCACAGTCAAATCCCCTCCGAAACCCACCCGCTGTAGCAAACCATCCCCACTCCCATCCGAACCCGCCCCAACGCCCACTTCAAAACCCAGCCAGACCCCTCCTACACCTATGTCCACTTCACCCTCCAACTACCCCGACACCGACTCGACAATGTGGGAAGACTCTCAGACGGACGGCGACGAGCCGTTCTCTGAGAGTGTTCTCTGAAAAACCCGCTCTCTCACAGCGAGCTTGTACATTTCCTGTCTTCTGTCAAGGGCAAAAACCCTGCCGATTGCTCGTAAATTTACGAGCAATCTGCCAAGTTAGCCAAACAATTAAAACCCCTCAGAACCCACCCAAGTGTGTCTAAAAGCATGCAGCAGAGACTAGTGAAACTCGTAAAGTCTCTACAGAAATAAACATTCCTTTCTACATGTTTTTTTCACTACTCTTTGCGATGACGCTGTCGTTACTCAGCCTCAACACAGGAGGTGTGCAGCCACTCTAAAAATGCCTCCATTAAAACATATGTTGACAATATTTGTAATTATCCACAAATAATATTCCTTCAGGAAACACATTTCCTAACTTCACATAGTCCCTCTTGGAAACTGTGGCCATACACTCCCCTGTGTGCCCCAAGCCCCACCCGTGGGTCGGGAGTGACAACCCTGATTAAAAAAACACAAACACAGTTATTGTTACTTCACAAATTATTTCTAATGGGCACATTCTTTTTACAAAAATCAAGACTAATAACACCTTTTTCTATCTTTACAATTTTTTAATTCCTCAAAACGACAAACTCGCTTTAGATTCCATCCAGTCCTTCCGCGAGCATTGTGCTCAACTTGCTAACGACGGCGTCATCGTCATCGGAGGTGACTTTAACTGCACGGAAGACCCTGTCGTCGACCGTCTGTGTATGCCAGTCGAGCATCGACCCAAAGTTGCATGTGCCCTCAGCGACGCGGTGAGTGCACTGTCGTTGCGTGATATCTGGCGCAGTCTCAATCCGAATGTTCAAACATTTACATGGTTCAGAAATAATCCCTCGTCTCAGTCTGGCTCATCCAGAGCCAGACTGGACCATTTACGGCCCACAAACTATTTTTCCTCTGTCCTTTCTTCCAAAATCATTCCTTGCACTCTTTCTGACCATTCTGCTATCTCTCTTCAAATTAAGCTGCCCTCTGCTACCCAGAGGGTAGCGCCTATTGAAATTTAACAACTCCCTTCTTTCCGACAATGCTTATAACGATATTATCTGTAACTTTTGGGCCAATTGGCAACATGAAAAAAATAATTTTCCAAACCTTTCCTTGTGGTGGGACTTCGGTAAGTCCCACATTAAATCTATTACTTTAAAATATAGTCAAAAAATTGCAAAAGAAAGACGAGGGATTATTTCTGAACTGAACCAAAAAATTGAAAAGTTACAAACTGCGCCAGATCTCACGTCTCAAGCCAAAGAGGTCCTCCGGGAACAAAGGAATATATTAAACGAACATTTTAAAAATAAAGCTCAAGGCGCTCTCGTCAGATCGCGCTTTAAACACTTAAATGAAACCGACTCTTCCACATCCTACTTCTTTAACCTTGAAAAAAACAACTCAATATCTAAATCTATCAGTAAAATACGTCTCCCCTCTGGCAATATCACCGAAAACCCAATTGAAATAAAAACCCACATACACAACCTTTTACAAAAATCTCTATAGTCGGGTACCGACTGACGAGAGCGCTTTTGATGAAATCACCGAGGACCTCAATAGGCTTGAACCTCAAGATGCGGAGGACCTTGACTGCCCTCTTTCTCTTGAGGAACTTGACCTTGCTGTCGAGCAACTTGGAAAAAATATATCACCCGGTCTCGATGGCCTTAGTTCTGAATTTTTCAGTGCTTTTGGCCAATTCTTAAAATGACTTTCTTTCTGTCCTCAACTTTTCCTTTACTTCCGGCTCACTTCCGCGTTCTTTCTCTCGTGCTATTATTACTTTAATTCCGAAGAAGGAGACCTCTCAGACATTGCAAATTGGCGCCCGGTCTCCCTTCTTAACACGGACTATAAAATTTATGCCAGGTTGCTCGCCAGCAGGCTCAAACAGTGCATTCACAGCGTTGTTAACGAAGATCAAACCTATTGTGTACCGGGGCGGTCGATTTTGATAACATCAATCTGATCCGAGACATTATTTTGTACTCTGATCTCAACGACGCCCCGTTAGCAGTGGTCAACCTCGACCAAAAAGCCTTTGACAACGTTGACCACTGCTATCTTTTCAACACAATGAGGGCCATGGGCTTTGGGGAGTTGTTTCTCCGTCATTTACGGCTCCTGTACAGTGGTTCCGAGAGCCTGATCAAGGTGGCGGCTCCTGACGTCGCCCTTCTCCTTTGAGAAGGGCATACGTCAGGGGTGCCCGCTCTCGGGACTGCTGTACTCGATCACTATAGAGCCACTCTTGAACAAACTTCGTTCTAACATCAATAAGAGTGGCTTCAAACTTCCTGATACGGAGAAATACTGCTCGGTTTCGGCATACGCAGACGACGTGTCTGTGTTTGTCACCTCCGATGCGGGTTTCGCTGCGGTCGAGGAAACTTACGACCTTTTCGGCCGCGCCTCTGCTGCTTGTTTAAATGTTAAAAAATCCCAGGGGCTATGGGCCGGATCGTGGGTCAGACGGGTTGATAGGCCCTCGGTTTCTTGTGGAACAGCGAGGGGCTAGAGTTCCTGGAGTTCATCTAGGAAACAACTCTAGTTATGAACAACTTAATTGGAAAAAATGTGAAAAACTCAAAAACGTTGACTTCTTGGAAAAACTATCCCTGTCCCTCTCTTTCAAAGGCAGAGTCCTTATTTGTAATCAACTTGCTGCTTCCAAAACTTTTCACACCCTCGCTGTCCTTTCTCCCCCTGCCTACATCCTTGACGAACTCCAAGGAATGCTTTTCGACTTTGTCTGGCCCAATCCAAAACACCTGCTAAAGAGACGACTTGTACTTCAAAAACCCGACAAGGGGGACTTGGTTTAACCTGCCTCCAAGCACGCACCCTCACATATAGATTTAATCGCATACAAGCTTTTCTTAATAATCGCTCACACCCCTCTTTCCCCTCTTCGCTCATTTTCTCCAGAACTATCAAAACTTAAAATTCGATTTTCAATTATTTTTCTAAAACAAACATTGAATCCATGTTACCCTTCCCAGTTTCTACAGCGATGTGTTGCGTGCTTGGACGGCCTCCGGAGCTCAAATTATAATTGCATACGACAACACAAGTCACGTCATAAATCTCCCCATTAACAGTTCTATCCTAGCTTCTCTTGCAGCTGACGATGATCTAGATACTGATCGCCTCCTGGCATGCGGATTCAAACAAGTTCGTCATCTCCTCCATCCATCCAGTGGGCGTTGGTCCGATGCCAGCGACGTCATCCAATCTACGTGCGGACCACGCCCACTCTCATCTCGTCTTCTCCAACGTCAACTCCTTCGTCTTCGTTCTATTGTCATCCGTCTCTTCCCAAATGTCTTCAATCTTCACGGTCTCGTCCAGTCTTCTCCTCCCGTAAGTTTCAACTTAAAACCAGATCTGCCCCTCGGAATCAGTTTGTCTTCCAACATTAACGGAATCTCCGCACCATCCAAAGCTATATATGAACAAATCAACAAACATATCAACGAGCTCCCAGAATACACACGAACGCACTGGCACGACGTCGGCTTCCTGAACCATCCCAATGAGATAAACTGGAAGGAAGCTTATGAACTGCCCTCCTCGAAGAAGGAGGGTGATGTTCAATATAAATTGTTCCATAACATTTTGCCGTCGTTGCCAGTGCTTCATCATCTCAACAAGAACATTCCACCTTCATGCGGATGGTGCGGAGAGAGAAACGATCTGGCATCTTTTCATCCTGTGTCCGTCCGTACAACCAGCTCTAACGCTCCTTCACACCCTCATCAGCCGTCTCCTTCCAAGCCTTCCTCTCAACTTCAATACCTACTGGTCTCTGATTCCGCATGCCAGAAGACGCGACAAACAAGCCGTGCGAATCGCAAACTATCTCATCGTCAGCTGCAAGAACGTTATATATTACCTGTATAGAACTTGCCACTTTTAAATCCCATTTTAATTTGGAAACAACGGTTGAAAAACAAAATTCTACTTGATTTTTATTTCTTTAAACTTAACAACAATCTTAATGACTTCGAAAAGAAATGGTCCCCAAAAAACGCACTTGTTAAAACTGTTAATGGGGAATTAACGTGGCTTTTCTAAAAAATTTATAAAATAAATATACTGTTGTATGTTTGTTTTTTATGTTTACCTATATTTATTGACGTGCCTTTTTATACGCTTTTCGTATTAAACAAACCAAAAAACCAAACAAAATTATTCCAAAAAAATGTAAACAAATCACAAAGCGCTTCTTGTGTTTTATTGTTTTTTGACTGTGCCCTTTCATCTATTCAATGTACCTTTATTTTAAACCAAACATTTTATATCTCCATCGTTTTAAACAAAAAGTCATATTTGCTTTTATTCAATATTTCTTATCTAAAACCATTTGTATTTTTATACCTCGATCATGTACATTTTACTCAAACATTGTTTTTGTTATAATACACCAGCTTTCCTTTCTAACAAAAATCCTTTTTCATCTATATAATAATTATTGTTCATATTACTTCGCTGGAATTTTTTAAAAAGAATGTGCCTTTCATAGTTTTAATTTTTATCACAATTTATACAATGTCATTTTCTGTAATGTTTGGTTTTTAAAAATGTTTGGTTTTTAAAAATGTTTCGAAATGAAGATTATATTTGAAATGTCTCTCTTCTCTCTCTGTCTGACCCCTCTCGGTCCACCTTTCCCCCTCTTCGACCCACCTTGTGAACAGCTACTCCTATCTCTCTCTGATTGGAGGCAAGGTCTCTACCACTGTTCACGAGTGGGGTCCTCTCTTTCCTTTCCTTTCCTTTTCCTTTCTTTTCTTTCTCTTTGGGAGCCGCTGGAGTGGGTTTAAGACCCACACCAGTAATGCCAGTGGCTCCCCACCCCGGGAAGCTTTAGGGGAGTCTGCTTACACCATGGTGCTTGCAGTCTCCCTTTTAGAGGATCCCTTTCCTTTCCTTTCCTTTCTCATCCTTTCTTCCACTCTACCTTTTGTTTATTTCGTTTTGCTTTGATCTTTTAATGTTTTTGTCTTTCTTTATATAATGTATTGTTGTTATTACCTTTGTTAAACAAAGTTTACAGAGTTTTGTTACTTTTACAGTAATATTGGAAACCACCATTTTTTGTTAAACATTGTTTTCTATTCTGTAATGTTGTATTGTTCTGCTTTGTAAATAAAGTTTTCCTTGAAAAGTCAAAAGTCTCTCTCTCTCTCTCTCTCTCTCTCTCTCTCTCTCTCTCTCTCTCTCTCTCTCTCTCTCTCTCTCTCTCTCTTTCACAGCGATAGGACGTGTGCATTTGAGCTCCGGAGAATTTGGTATTTTCGTTAATTTTAAACACCCAATGGTAACAGTTTTTTATACCATTTGTTTATTTAGTACTCATAGATTACTATAAGTCCCCTCATATTGTCGGGTTTATTATCAATTTCGTATTTATTTAGGTAAAATCATTTCGTTTTCTATATAGTTTTAGGACCTTGGTTGGCCACCATGGCCAGCCAAGCACAACAAACTTACAAAAGGCTGGGTCAGGGATGACTGCACCCGGCCCCAATGTACTACTGATCCCATTGTTCCTATCGGGCTGCGTCCCGATAGGAACAGTGGACCCATTCAAGCCGATGCCAGTGTGTCCGTCAATGCATACATCGACGACGGATACACTGGCTTCGGCATACATCCACTCGGCATCACGAATCTCCCATGGCCGGGTTGCAGTCTACTTCGACTCGAGCTAGGTAGCCCTTAACGCTGTACAAACTGGTTTTTCATACAAGGGCTCCTACCTTGAGTTGACACCCTGGTCCAGCCTACCGTACGCCTAACACTCAGCAACGTTTACTCAGAAATACCCGACTATGTTCTCGTACACCAGCTATCACCTTTCTGCAAAGTCGTCTCTCAGGTAAAGCCTCTACCCTTGGGTTGTAAAAAAAGAAAATTCCCACATCCTTTCTTTCAGAAGGCAGGTTCATGTGATTATGCCCCAGAACATTACACCCCGAGTGCCATAACCTTTCAGCACTCGGGAGAAACCACCATGTTTACATCACCACTGAATTTACTGTAAAATGTTTTAATTGTGGCGGACTGGGCATATTTCTCGCTTCTGTGAGAAGAGTAGGGCCCCTAACAAAACAAATGACTCAAATCCTCTCGACCCACCCCAGTCTTTGCAAATAAAAATCCGATCCTAAACACCCTGCTAAAAACGCACAAACGCACAATCCCACCGCCAAACCCGCACACATAACCAAACCTACCCACTCTTCTACCACTGTCCACCCTCCCTCACCAGCCCAACCCTCTCCCACCTCAAGACCATCTACCTCCCATGTTCCTTCTCCCTCCCATATCCCCTCTACCTCCCACATTCCTTCTCCCTCCCATATCCCCTCTACCTCCCATATTCCCTCTACCTCCCAAATCCCCTCTACCTCCCATATCCCCTCTCCCTCCCATATCCCCTCTCCCTCCCATATCCCCTCTCCCTCCCATATCCCCTCGCCCTCCCATATCCCTTCGCCCCCCCACCCTTCAACTTCCGTCAACATCTGGGAACTCCACCACCTGCCCCCCGTCTTTTCTCAGATGTTGTTTCCAAACGTAAAATTACCCCTCCAACTCCCGCTCACCGCCAAACACCCCTCCTAATTCCCCTCAAAGCACCCTCTCCCCCTAAAAAAATTATGAAAGTTCGAATTGCTTCACCCATGCACGTTGACCCCACTGTCTCTCCTCTCCCTAACACCATACATACCATTACCCCATCACTCCTAAATCCTCCCCACCACCTGCACCCAAATCCTCCCTCCTACCTGCACCCAAATCCTCCCCCTACCACCGCGCCCAAATCCCTCCCCGCCACCCGCTCCCAAATCCCATCCCCTACCACCCGCTCCTAAATCCCCTCCCCCACCACCCGCTCCTAAATCCACTCCCCCACCACCTGCTCCTAAACCCCCTGTTCTCACAGTCAAATCCCCTCCGAAACCCACCCGCTGTAGCAAACCATCCCCACTCCCATCCGAACCCGCCCCAACGCCCACTTCAAAACCCAGCCAGACCCCTCCTACACCTATGTCCACTTCACCCTCCAACTACCCCGACACCGACTCGACAATGTGGGAAGACTCTCAGACGGACGGCGACGAGCCGTTCTCTGAGAGTGTTCTCTGAAAAACCCGCTCTCTCACAGCGAGCTTGTACATTTCCTGTCTTCTGTCAAGGGCAAAAAAACCCTGCCGATTGCTCGTAAATTTACGAGCAATCTGCCGGGTTAACCAAACAATTAAACCCCTCAGAACCCACCCAAGTGTGTCTAAAAGCATGCAGCAGAGACTAGTGAAACTCGTAAAGTCTCTACAGAAATAAACATTCCTTTCTACATGTTTTTTTCACTACTCTTTGCGATGACGCTGTCGTTACTCAGCCTCAACACAGGAGGGTGTACGGCCACTTTAAAAAATGCCTCCATTAAAACATATGTTGACAATATTTGTAATTATCCACAAATAATATTCCTTCAGGAAACACATTTCCTAACTTCACATAGTCCCTCTTGGAAACTGTGGCCATACACTCCCCTGTGTGCCCCAAGCCCCACCCGTGGGTCGGGAGTGACAACCCTGATTAAAAAAAACACAAACACAGTTATTGTTACTTCACAAATTATTTCTAATGGGCACATTCTTTTTACAAAAATCAAGACTAATAACACCTTTTTCTATCTTTATAACTTTTTAATTCCTCAAAACGACAAACTCGCTTTAGATTCCATCCAGTCCTTCCGCGAGCATTGTGCTCAACTTGCTAACGACGGCGTCATCGTCATCGGAGGTGACTTTAACTGCACGGAAGACCCTGTCGTCGACCGTCTGTGTATGCCAGTCGAGCATCGACCCAAAGTTGCATGTGCCCTCAGCGACGCGGTGAGTACACTGTCGTTGCGTGATATCTGGCGTAGTCTCAATCCGAATGTTCAAACATTTACATGGTTCAGAAATAATCCCTCGTCTCAGTCTGGCTCATCCAGAGCCAGACTGGACCGATTTTACGGCCCACAAACTATTTTTTCCTCTGTCCTTTCTTCCAAAATCATTCCTTGCACTCTTTCTGACCATTCTGCTATCTCTCTTCAAATTAAGCTGCCCTCTGCTACCCAGAGGGGTAGCGCCTATTGGAAATTTAACAACTCCCTTCTTTCCGACAATGCTTATAACGATATTATCTGTAACTTTTGGGCCAATTGGCAACATGAAAAAAATAATTTTCCAAACCTTTCCTTGTGGTGGGACTTCGGTAAGTCCCACATTAAATCTATTACTTTAAAATATAGTCAAAAATTGCAAAAGAAAGACGAGGATTATTTCTGAACTGAACCAAAAATTGAAAAGTTACAAACTGCGCCAGATCTCACGTCTCAAGCCAAAGAGGTCCTCCGGGAACAAAGGAATATATTAAACGAACATTTTAAAAATAAAGCTCAAGGCGCTCTCGTCAGATCGCGCTTTAAACACTTAAATGAAACCGACTCTTCCACATCCTACTTCTTTAACCTTGAAAAAAACAACTCAATATCTAAATCTATCAGTAAAATACGTCTCCCCTCTGGCAATATCACCGAAAACCCAATTGAAATAAAAACCCACATACACACCTTTTACAAAAATCTCTATAGTCGGGTACCGACTGACGAAACGCTTTTGATGAAATCACCGAGGACCTCAATAGGCTTGAACCTCAAGATGCGGAGGACCTTGACTGCCCTCTTTCTCTTGAGGAACTTGACCTTGCTGTCGAGCAACTTGGAAAAAATATATCACCCGGTCTCGATGGCCTTAGTTCTGAATTTTTTCAGTGCTTTTGGCCAATTCTTAAAAATGACTTTCTTTCTGTCCTCAACTTTTCCTTTACTTCCGGCTCACTTCCGCGTTCTTTCTCTCGTGCTATTATTACTTTAATTCCGAAGAAGGGAGACCTCTCAGACATTGCAAATTGGCGCCCGGTCTCCCTTCTTAACACGGACTATAAAATTTATGCCAGGTTGCTCGCCAGCAGGCTCAAACAGTGCATTCACAGCGTTGTTAACGAAGATCAAACCTATTGTGTACCGGGGCGGTCGATTTTTGATAACATCAATCTGATCCGAGATATTATTTTGTACTCGGATCTCAACGACGCCCCGTTAGCAGTGGTCAACCTCGACCAAAAAAAAGCCTTTGACAACGTTGACCACTGCTATCTTTTCAACACAATGAGGGCCATGGGCTTTGGGAGTTGTTTCTCCGTCATTTACGGCTCCTGTACAGTGGTTCCGAGAGCCTGATCAAGGTGTGCGGCTCCCTGACGTCGCCCTTCTCCTTTGAGAAGGGCATACGTCAGGGGTGCCCGCTCTCGGGACTGCTGTACTCGATCACTATAGAGCCACTCTTGAACAAACTTCGTTCTAACATCAATAAGAGTGGCTTCAAACTTCCTGATACGGAGAAATACTGCTCGGTTTCGGCATACGCAGACGACGTGTCTGTGTTTGTCACCTCCGATGCGGGTTTCGCTGCGGTCGAGGAGACTTACGACCTTTTCGGCCGCGCCTCTGCTGCTTGTTTAAATGTTAAAAAATCCCAGGGGCTATGGGCCGGATCGTGGGTCAGACGGGTTGATAGGCCCCTCGGTTTCTTGTGGAACAGCGAGGGGCTAGAGTTCCTTGGAGTTCATCTAGGAAACAACTCTAGTTATGAACAACTTAATTGGAAAAAATGTAAAGAAAAACTCAAAAAAACGTTGACTTCTTGGAAAAAACTATCCCTGTCCCTCTCTTTCAAAGGCAGAGTCCTTATTTGTAATCAACTTGCTGCTTCCAAAACTTTTCACACCCTCGCTGTCCTTTCTCCCCCTGCCTACATCCTTGACGAACTCCAAGGAATGCTTTTCGACTTTGTCTGGCCCAATCCAAAACACCTGCTAAAGAGACGACTTGTACTTCAAAAACCCGACAAGGGGGGACTTGGTTTAACCTGCCTCCAAGCACGCACCCTCACATATAGATTTAATCGCATACAAGCTTTTCTTAATAATCGCTCACACCCCTCTCTTTCCCTCTTCGCTCATTTTCTCCAGAACTATCAAAACTTAAAATTCGATTTTCAATTATTTTTTCTAAAAACAAACATTGAATCCCATGTTACCCTTCCCAGTTTCTACAGCGATGTGTTGCGTGCTTGGACGGCCTCCGGAGCTCAAATTATAATTGCATACGACAACACAAGTCACGTCATAAATCTCCCCATTAACAGTTCTATCCTAGCTTCTCTTGCAGCTGACGATGATCTAGATACTGATCGCCTCCTGGCATGCGGATTCAAACAAGTTCGTCATCTCCTCCATCCATCCAGTGGGCGTTGGTCCGATGCCAGCGACGTCATCAATCTACGTGCGGACCACGCCCACTCTCATCTCGTCTTCTCCAACGTCAACTCCTTCGTCTTCGTTCTATTGTCATCCGTCTCTTCCCAAATGTCTTCAATCTTCACGGTCTCGTCCAGTCTTCTCCTCCCGCAAGTTTCAACTTAAAACCAGATCTGCCCTCGGAATCAGTTTGTCTTCCAACATTAACGGAATCTCCGCACCATCCAAAGCTATATATGAACAAATCAACAAACATATCAACGAGCTCCCAGAATACACACGAACGCACTGGCACGACGTCGGCTTCCTGAACCATCCCAATGAGATAAACTGGAAGGAAGCTTATGAACTGCCCTCCTCGAAGAAGGAGGGTGATGTTCAATATAAATTGTTCCATAACATTTTGCCGTCGTTGCCAGTGCTTCATCATCTCAACAAGAACATTCCACCTTCATGCGGATGGTGCGGAGAGAGGGGAACGATCTGGCATCTTTTCATCCTGTGTCCGTCCGTACAACCAGCTCTAACGCTCCTTCACACCCTCATCAGCCGTCTCCTTCCAAGCCTTCCTCTCAACTTCAATACCTACTGGTCTCTGATTCCGCATGCCAGAAGACGCGACAAACAAGCCGTGCGAATCGCAAACTATCTCATCGTCAGCTGCAAGAACGTTATATATTACCTCTATAGAACTTGCCACTTTTTAAATCCCATTTTAATTTGGAAACAACGGTTGAAAAACAAAATTCTACTTGATTTTTATTTCTTTAAACTTAACAACAATCTTAATGACTTCGAAAAGAAATGGTCCCCAAAAAACGCACTTGTTAAAACTGTTAATGGGGAATTAACGTGGCTTTTCTAAAAAAAATTATAAAATAAATATACTGTTGTATGTTTGTTTTTTATGTTTACCTATATTTATTGACGTGCCTTTTTTATACGCTTTTCGTATTAAACAAACCAAAAAACCAAACAAAATTATTCCAAAAAAATGTAAAAAAATCACAAAGCGCTTCTTGTGTTTTATTGTTTTTTGACTGTGCCCTTTCATCTATTCAATGTACCTTTATTTTAAACCAAACATTTTATATCTCCATCGTTTTAAACAAAAAGTCATATTTGCTTTTATTCAATATTTCTTATCTAAAACCATTTGTATTTTTATACCTCGATCATGTACATTTTACTCAAACATTGTTTTTGTTATAATACACCAGCTTTCCTTTTTAACAAAAATCCTTTTTCATCTATATAATAATTATTGTTCATATTACTTCGCTGGAATTTTTTACAGAATGTGCCTTTCATAGTTTTAATTTTTATCACAATTTATACAATGTCATTTTCTGTAATGTTTGGTTTTTAAAAATGTTTGGTTTTAAAAATGTTTCGAAATGAAGATTATATTTGAAATGTCTCTCTTCTCTCTCTCTCTGACCCCTCTCGGTCCACCTTTCCCCCTCTTCGACCCACCTTGTGAACAGCTACTCCAATCTCTCTCTGATTGGAGGCAAGGTCTCTACCACTGTTCACGAGTGGGGTCCTCTCTCTTTCCTTTCCTTTTCCTTTCTTTTCTTTCTCTTTGGGAGCCGCTGGAGTGGGTTTAAGACCCACACCAGTAATGCCAGTGGCTCCCCACCCCGGGAATCTTTAGGGGAGTCTGCTTACACCATGGTGCTTGCAGTCTCCCTTTTAGAGGATCCCTTTCCTTTCCTTTCTCATCCTTTCTTCCACTCTACCTTTTGTTTATTTCGTTTTGTTTTGATCTTTTAATGTTTTTGTCTTTCTTTATATAATGTATTGTTGTTATTACCTTCGTTAAACAAAGTTTACAGAGTTTTGTTACTTTTACAGTAATATTGAAACCAACTTTTTTTGTTAAACATTGTTTTCTATTCTGTAATGTTGTATTGTTCTGCTTTGTAAATAAAGTTTTCCTTGAAAAGTCAAAAGTCTCTCTCTCTCTCTCTCTCTCTCTCTCTCTCTCTCTCTCTCTCTCTCTCTCTCTCTCTCTCTCTCTCTCTCTCTCTCTCTCTCTCTCTCTCTCTCTCTCTCTCTCTCTCTCTCTCTCTCTCTCACTCTCTCACTCACTCTCTCTCTCTCTCTCTCTCTCTCTCTCTCTCTCTCTCTCTCTCTCTCTCTCTCTCTCTCTCTCTCTCTCTCTCTCTCTTCTCTTCTGGTAGGGGGTGTGTCAGTTCGAGCTCCGGAAGAGGAGCGAATTTGTACAGATTTTAGACCTCGGACGGTCACAGTTTTTATACTGTTCGTCTCGGTATACTTTATAGATTACACTAGACTATCCTCTTTTTGTCAGGTTTTGTTATTTTTGTGTAATTTTTGATCATTTCTTCCTTAATTTTGTACGTATTTTTTATGCTCTGGCTGGTCACTATGGCCAGTCAAGCGAACCAATCCATTCAGGGTCAGCCAAGCGTTAGTAAGGCTGACCCAAACACACGCATTGTTCCTGGTGACGAGCCCTTTAAGAACGTCACCAGGAACAATGGAGTGTGCTTTAAGGCTGCTGACAATGTCTCTGTCCAAGCATACATTGATGCATTCACCAACAATTTCCTGCACAAAACGTCCTTTCAGCATCACGAATTTCTAATGGTCGAATTGCCATCTATCTCAGCTCGAGAGGGGCAGTCGTCGATACCGTGGAACGCGGTCTCGAATACGGCGACTCCTTTCTCGAGCTGATCCCCCTTGTCCGTCCCACTACCCGTCTCACACTGTCCAACGTTTATCCAGAAATCCCTAACACGGTACTTGTCAGCTACCTATCTTCTTTTTGTAAGGTAGTATCGCAGATCCGGCCCATTCCTCTGGGAATAAAACAAAAAAACCTCTCCCACATAATGAGTTTCCGAAGACAGGTACAAGTTCTGCTCAACCCCAATGTAACCCCTCCCGACCACATAAATTTCTTTTTTTCGGGCGTCAATTACAGAGTTTTTCTTTCTACGGAGTCAGTTCGGTGTTTCAATTGCGGGGAGTTTGGACATATTAGCCGCTCATGCAAAAAACACACACAAGAAAAAAACGATGAACACAGTGACAACAAAAACGATGACACCAACCACCCATCCTCCAATCCATAAATCCAACACCGGTATTCATACACAAGAAAAAATCAGACCCCAAACACCCACCCAAAAATCCCAAACCCACCCCGTCCGGCCCTACTGCCTCCTCTCCCTCGCGTCCCGCTCCTCCGGCTGCTGTGGCGTCTTCCGCGCTGCCCACGCGTCCCGGTGTGGACCCCAAGGGGTCCCCGTCCGGTTCGTGGGGTGCGGCCGGGGCGCGTCCTGCTGCCGGCGAAGCGGGGCAAACCGCCGCGTCGTCCGCGCGCCGGCCGGATGGTGAAGGGTCACCGTCTGGCATCGGTGTGCGGGCGTCTGCGGCGGGCACGGGTCGGACAACTCCATCCCGTCTTTCCAACCACCCTTCCTCCCCCCAACCTTCCACCTCCCAGCCTTCCACCTCCCAGCCTTCCACCCCTAAACCTGTACTAAACTCCAAATATCTATCGGTATGGGGCTCGCCACCCGCACCCTCACGCACTTTTGCAGAGGTCATTTCCACACGGAAACGGAAACCCTCAACCCCAGTTCTTCTCCCCGATAAACCAAATTTGGTACCCCTCAAATCACCCTCCCCTTCCAGGAAACTAACAAAGAGAGTGGCCAGCCCCATGATAACTAATTCCCCCTCTTTGTCCCAAGCCCTAAACTCCCAGTCTTCCCTTCCTTTTACCCCAACTTCGACCCCTTTAGACACCAACACCGACACTGACTCCGTCCAGTGGGAGGATGCTCAGACTACGGATGATGACCTTCCAACCGAGCATCTTCCCACCACCAAAGGCCCCCTGCCCGAAGCAGAACTTATTAAATTCCTGTCTTCGGTTAAAAAACGTAAGAAACCAGCCCTGGTTGCCAGAAACTTTACGTCTGACATCCCTGGGCTGGTCAAACAACTCAAACCCCTCCGCAATCACCCGCAAATTAAACGAAGCCTGCAGCAGAGGATACTGAAACTCGTCAAAACCTTAGATAAATAACTTTCTTTCGTTTTCATTTTCTCTTGTCATGAATTCTCTCATTTTTGTATTTTTTACGCTAGGGATGACATTGTCACTGCTTACCCTTAACACTGGAGGCTGTTCAAATTCTATTTTAAATGCCTCCCTCCAAGTATACATTCAAAATATTACCCATAACCCTGACATTGTTCTTTTACAAGAAACGTATAAATTAACTGAAAAAAGTCCTTGCTGGAACCTGTGGTCCCACACCCCTCAGTGCTCCCCCAGCCCCTCTTGTGGCGCGGGAGTCACCACTCTAATTAAAAATAATAAAATAGACATCATTTCTTCGGCCACCATTTTTGACAGTTATATTCTTTATACTGAAATCAACTTCAACAATACCACTTATCATATTTACAATACTCTCATCCCCCAAAACGACCAAATTGCCATTTGTGCTATCAATTCTCTTAGGGACCACAGTTCCAGTCGCAGTGACGGTGTCATCCTATTCGGAGGTGATTTTAATTGTACCGATAATCCGGCCATTGATCGTCTGTGTACGCCTGTGGAACGCAGAAACAAAATTTCCATGGCTCTCAAAGACGCTGTCAATGCATTGTCTCTTTGTGATGCCTGGCGCAGACTGAATCCTCTAAAACAAAAATTTACCTGGTATAGAAACAACCCTTCCAGATTGTCTGGCGTTTCAAAAGCAAGATTAGATCGTTTTTATGTTAACACTTGTTTTATGTCTTCTATTCAAACGTCCGAAATCTTTCCTTGTTCTTTGTCTGACCACTCGGCGGTCAGTCTCATTATTAAACTTCCTTCCAGTATTCCAAGGGGCAGTCCCTATTGGCATTTCAATAACTCCTTACTCGAAGATTTTAATTATTGTGAAATTATAAATCATTTTTGGGCTGATTGGAGAGAAAAAAAGTGTGATTTTCCAAATCTCGCCTCTTGGTGGGATTTCGGAAAAATTCACATCAAATCTATCAGCCAAATGTATGGCTCCAAAAAAGCCCAAGAAAAGCGTAAAGCTTTTCTTGAAATCAATACAAAAATCGACGAAATTCAGTCTGCGCCAGACCTTAATCAAAAGACCAGGGATGCTCTGGCCGAACAGAGACAAAACTTAAACTATTTACTTAAAATCGAAGCTCAGGGTGCTCTCGTCAGAACTCGCTTCAAACACATTAACGAGACTGACTCGTGTTCCACTTCTTTAATCTTGAAAAATCTAATTCTTATTCCAAAAACATTTCTCAAATTCGTCTAGAATCTGGACTGACTTCCGAAGACCCCTCGGAAATTAAAGCACACATTCACCATTTTTACAAAACTCTGTATAGCCAAGTCCCCACTGATGAGAGCACCCTCGATGAATTATTTAATAACCTTAATAAACTCGAAATTTCTGACTCAGAGGACCTCGATTGTCTTCTGTCTCAGGAAGAATTAGACCTCGCGGTTAAGCAACTTGGCAAAAACAAAACACCAGGCCTCGACGGCCTCACCTCTGAATTTTTTCTTTCCTTCTGGCCCATTTTGAAAAACGACTTCCTATCTGTCCTTCATTCTTCTGTAGAAAACGGCTCTTTACCTCGCTCCCTTCGCAGGGCTGTCATAACACTTCTTCCTAAGAAAGGGATCTAGCAGATATTTCTAATTGGCGACCGTCTCTCTTCTCAACACAGACTATAAAATCTTTGCCAAGTTGCTTGCCAACAGGCTCAAACAATGCATTGGCAGCGTCATTAATGAAGATCAAAGTTATTGCGTTCCTGGACGCGCAATACACGACAATATTAATCTTATTCGAGACATCATTCATTTTTCTAACTCTAATGACACCCCTCTGGCCGTGGTCAACCTTGATCAGAAGAAAGCCTTCGACAATGTTGATCACGGCTATCTTCATCACCATGAGAGCCATGGGCTTTGGTTCGCGTTTCATTACTTATTTACAAATTCTATATGGTGACGCCGAGAGCTTTGTTAAAGTGAACGGTTCCCTGACTGCACCTTTTCTTTTTGAGAAAGGGATACGTCAGGGATGTCCGCTTTCTGGCCTTCTTTATTCTATTGCTATAGAACCTCTTCTAAACACTCTTAGAAACAAATTAATAAATCATGATTTTCACATCCCCGGCACGGATTTTACGTGCGCGGTTTCGGCGTACGCAGACGACGTGTCCGTGTTTATCACCTCCGAATCGGGTTTCAGTAAGGTCGAAGAGGCGTACAGCCTCTTCGGCCGAGCCTCTGCTGCACGTTTAATACTCAAAATCCCAGGGGCTTTGGGCTGGCTCGTGGACCGGACGGAATGACAAGCCGCACAATTTCACCTGGAATAGCGAAGGTCTCCCTTTCCTTGGAGTTCACTTAGGAAATACTAATAATTACATAAAACAAAACTGGACTAAATGCAAAGAAAAACTCAACAAAACTCTTTCTTCCTGGACTCGAATCTCGACCTCTCTCTCATTTAAAGGCAAAATCATTATAGCAAATCAGCTGGCTGCCTCAAAATCTTCCACTGCCTCGCTGTTTTCTCTCCTCCGGAAATTATCCTTAGTGAACTCCAGAACATGCTTGTCGACTTCGTCTGGTCAAACAAACGGCACTACCTTAAAAAACAAACTTTGTATACAAAACCTGACAAAGGAGGACTAGGCCTAGTGAACCTCCAAGCACGCATCTTCACCTATAGATTTACTTTCATCCAACGCTTTCTAAATCTTTTTTCTCATCCGGCCTATTTTCTTGTCGCTCACTATCTCCGACAATATGCCAGACTCGATCTTGATTTTCAACTTTTCAACTCAAAACCAATCCCAAATTTTACACCAGTCTTCCCCTTTCTATAGCGAATAATGCGTGCTTGGACGGTGTCCGGAGCTAAAATTGAAACACAACCAAATTCTATCAACCATGTAATTAACTTATCCATTAATAGTCTTGTTTTTAGCACTCCTGCTGACGATCAGGTTCCCCCTCCCGTGCGGCTCAAGGCGTGCGAGTCCAACCTGTTCGTCACCTACTCGACTTCAACACCGGTCATTGGATTGATCCCCGCACACTTCAAACTTCATTTCGAGGACTTCGCCCTCCCTCTCTTCGTCTACTCCAGCAAGATCTTCAACGCTTTCATCTTCGCTTACAAGAACTTTTTCCTGACCTCTTCAAAGTAGAGGGATGTCGTCTTCCCGTTTGTGAACTTCAAGCTGTCTCTCCTTTCCCGAATTCTCCCGTCATCTTTAACTTACCATCCATTAAAGACGGACTCTCCGCACCATCTAAAGCTCTCTACACCATCTTCAACAACGAAATTAACTCTCTTCACGAAACCGTAACGACACACTGGCACAACAATGGATTTCTCGACACTTCTTCTCACATTCAATGGAAACAGATCTACGAACTACCCATCTCTAAAAAGGAAGGCGACATGCAATTTAAACTTCTTCACAACTTTCTGCCCTCACTTCCAGTTCTTCATCATCTCAATTCGGACATCTCTTCTTTCTGCGGATGGTGCGGAGAGAGGGGATCAATCCAACATCTCTTCATCATGTGCCCTGAAGTACAGCCAGCCCTAAATCTTCTACACACACTGCTCAATCGTCTTCTACCGTCTCTTCATTTGAACTTTGACCTCTACTGGGCTTTGATTCCGCACGCCAAGAACCGTGGAAGGGAGGTAGTGCGCATTGCCAACTACCTGATCGTCAGTTTAAAAAACGTAATTTATTATCTCTACTGCACTTCTTGTATTTCTGACCCTTACAATTTGGAACCATCGTCTCAAAAACAAAATTCTCCTTGAATTCACGTATTTTTAAACAATGTAATAATGTTAACAAATTTCTCGCCAAATGGTCCCCACAATAATTGTCTCTTTATTTATGATAACAACATTTTGACATGGTTGATATAACTCTTTGATCCCCTCTCCCCTTTTCTTCTCTTTTTCCTGTCCCTTTGGGAGCCACTGGGGTGGGCCAAAGGCCCACATCCATTTACCCAGTGGCTCCCCACCCCAGGTTTCCGTATAAGAACCTTTTCCTTCCTTCCCCTTCCTTCCCTTTTCTTTCAACCATTTCATTTTTCTCCACTTTTGTTATTTTTGATACTTTGTTTAAAGATACTTTATTTAAAGATTCACTGAACATAGATAACTTTGTTATCTTTTGTAATTTTATTTATGTCATTAATGTTACAATATTATTGACAAACTTTTGTTTTACTGATTACCACCCTTTTATTGACAAATTATTGTATATCTTGATTATTCATTACTTTGTTGTCTATAAGTAATATTGTCTATATCTTTACAAAATTATTGTAAACTGATTACCACCCTTTTATTGTACCTCTGTATATATTTATTTTTATTAATAAAGTTTTCTTCGGAAAAGTCAAAAAAAAGTCTCTCTCTCTCTCTCTCTCTCTCTCTCTCTCTCTCTCTCTCTCTCTCTCTCTCTCTCTCTCTCAGCAGTCTGGTGTTATACTCTAAAATTCCTAAACATTAATTAACCTACCTTGATGGAAGTCAGGAAGTGCAGTGAACAGACTAGACTTGTGGGTTTTTCACTTGCCCGTTGCTTACCGCATCTGGGCGAATATTTGCGAGCCATTTTTCTCGCCTGCGTCTTGAAATATCACGGGTTTGCTCTCCTTGGTGTGTTATTATGCTTGGGAGGTTAAAAAACCTGACATTATCTCTCTCAGACCGTTTGGCACAGCCGTAAACACAACAAAACTTACCCATGGTGTCGGTGTAGTATACGCGTACATATACCATGCGTTTGTATGCTGCACGTTGTATGCCTCCTGTCAAGGCGGCGTAGTTACGGTTGCTATGGGGTCACGTGACGGTGTAAAGCCTCTATTAAGCGACAGAAAGGCATCAATAGAGATATTCACAAATATCATGGAAACATTTACAGACAAAAGTATAGGAATTACATATAATTATGTACCCTCCAATGAGAGGCGAGCGTTTGCTACCAACATAGTCCGCCGTGTATGTAACACCATGCACCTTATTTTGTAACAATTTTAGGAACTGTCTGGTTTCTCCTTCTTACAATATTTACCAAAATAGTTCAGTTCTGTTTGTTGAAGAGAATCATGGAAAGCAGTCCTAGTTTTTTCGTAGCCAAAATCGCTCGGCCATACTTTACTGGTGATAAATAAATCCTCTCTTGTTACTCCACTGTCCTTGATCGACTTGGCTATGAGACGTTCACATTTGTATACTCTTGCTGTGTCAATATGTGTTATTCCACAGCATTTCAGGGCATGAACCATTGCTTCGTGACTGTAGCCACCAAAAGGAGAACTTCCTAAAAGTGAAACAACCACATAAATATTTCTGTATAGTATCAAAACCTATCCGCTCAGTGCACATCGAATCTCTCTAGCGGTGAAATTGCACATCACTTTAAACAAAATTAAAATAATTTAAAAAGGAAAAAGACCTGAACAAAAAATCTATAAGGAAAACGACGCCCTTTAATGGGCAAAGCATTTAGGATTCACTTAACTTTACAAGCTGGGTGATACAATCTCAAACTAATTCACAATAGTCTGTAAGTATGGTTAAAATCCATAATCAAGCAATAACACTTTCATACAGATTATGCAACAAGCCGTATAAACGTACAGCAAAGCAACGGTACCGTTTGAAGTTGTCCGTACTTAAGCCATCGCGTTATGGGTAGCTTAATTACAATTCAGCTCATTAGTTCCAGTGGTATTATTACGGTTATTTCATTGGTTGATATAAAGTAAAGTTATGATGTCACTGTACATCGGAAAATCATATTTTGAGAATAAATGTCCATCATTTGTACCAAATGTGTATGCTAGCTTGAATCTTAATGGATAGAAATACCTCATCTGCTGCACCTCACAAAATCATTGACAATTCCAAAGCACTGTATCTATACTTGATCAGTTCATACAAAAACATCGACGTGTAGTAAACATGGATACATATGATACACTTTTCTATCCACACAATTATAAAATAAAATAAAACAAATTTAAAAAAGTAGGCCTGTTAAAATGCGAAAACCTTCGTTTAATAAATTTACTGGTGGAACTCCATCACTGTGTTTTTGTTTATAGTGTATAATTATAGCGCCCTCTCTCCAGTTGGCAAGGCAATTGTAACCTCAGCTCAATAATTTTACATGGTTCGCCGGGGTCGATTGGACCATGGGAGGCATGATCGGACTACTGCCATGATATGATCAGACGATCATATTGAAACTATGAAGTCAAAAATGTAACATACCGTTACTTACCGATGCCTAGAATCGGCATTTTGACTCCATTGAGAGTGTCAGGCAACTTGTTTACTTCCATACCTGTAAACAGCTAACGGATCGTAATAATAACGTCAACACACGTTCCATGCGTTGGTGGTAATTATCCCGCACTATAGGCTCACTCTAGGCTTCTGCGAACAAACCATGGATCGAATAAACACAGGATAAAAATCCAGTTCAAAGATCGTTTTCATTCAGTGAAGCAATGTTCGTTATATTTACACTATATCTAAAGTTCAAAGGTCGTTGATCACGTAACAATTTCAAAGAGCTGATACGCAGAAAATTTGCCTGTGTGCTTAGCAGCTCTATGGAATAACACATAGTCCTTTATAATTTAAAAACAAAAAGGGATTCGGCCAGGTACGACATATGCGCTGGGTGGATTTAGTTAGAGAACTGGGCATGTATTTGCTGTCACAAATGTATTTTCATTCACCAATGTGAGAATTGAGAAGTACATGTAGGCCTGTAGGCACAAAATGATATGGTCCATATTGCTTTATTACATAACTGTAGGGAAATTGGGACGGTAGGGAAATTGGGACAATAATTTTCTCGTAGTTCTAGCTATTGTGCACTCCTTGTTTGTATGTGGAAAGGCTATAGGGAGCTGCTGTACATACACCCTCTATTTTCATGTGCATTTTGTGAATGCAGCGACAAATTTCGTGGTGAAAATCGGGAAAAATTACAAGGGTAAGGAAAATTAGCGTCCTTTTATTGCCCTGATGTAAAAGGGTAGTAAAGGTAATAGGTTTCATAGAATTCAGTGGGAAAATTTTAAACTCGGGTTTTAACTGTGGTTGTTTGTACTTTTAGATTGATTATCAAGTGAGTTTTTGCATCGTTGACAGTTTAACGTGGAGAACATGTACGAGATGCCACGTTAACTGGTATTTAACACCATAAAACTATGTTCAAGAGTGTGTAGGAATGTAGGACAGCCATGATGGCGGCCATTGCATGCGTATTTGACTGTGCACAAACATATTGTGCTACATTATAAAAGAGTTTATGCCTTATTGTTATGAAGTTATTGTTATGAAGTTATCGTCCCCCAGAATTTGTCGCATGCGGTAAAACAGTAATAAGCTAATAAGTTGAATAACTCGTGCAAAATACATGTATAGGGGAATTTTGGTTTGTTTAAATATTTATTATCTGTTTGTCTCTTTGTCCTGTTCGGGTGTCATCTTTATGTTAGCCGTTGGTTTTCTGATTGGTTGTAAATAAATAAAAATGAGAAATGGTACATATTGGTACACATTTTGGTAACTGGTCGTAACCTGCGGTAAAGACGGTAAGACTGAGACAAACTTTTATTCCATTACTAAAACTTCTATTCTGAAGACAATTTCAAATGAATGTCATTTTTGAATTCACATCACTTTATTAAAGACAGCCAAAACCTTCTAAAATAAAACAGTGTCTAAGGAATATCATTTTGAATTAGCATCCCTTTTACAATAAGTTGCATGATCGCATCCCTCGGATATTACCCTGAACTATGGTCCCACCGCATGATATTTTTTCTTGACTATTCTTCAGGACTCCTCACTCAAATCGAATGATGGGTGTTCATGGTTGCAATGAAAATCGTTTACAGGTCTTATTGAAATTCCACTGTTTTGAGGTTTGTAGTCAAATACTGATCTGGAAAAAAAGTGAGTCATACGGCCGCCATAACTTTAAAATACAATATACATTTGTTTGCAATTTCATTATTTGTATTGGGTTTACTGCTTAGTGTATGCATTTACGACATAAATAGTGCTACAGTATGGATGTGATTATATATATTCTATATTTTAGGTTACTTCAGAAAAAATTGGGTCAACATCTTCAATAATCTTCAATTTTGGAAAATGTGGATAAAATAATGTTTCTGACACACAAATCAACCTATGTAAGTTTTTGTTAATGCATATCCAATAGTACGGAGCCCTAAGGGGACAGGTAAAGAAAAAATCGGGAAAGTAAGAAAAAGGAGGAAATGTATTTCGTTCCCTCGAAATAACATTTCGTTCCCTCGAAATAACATTTCGTTCCCTCGAATTCATTTCATTCTCGAAATATTATTTCGTTCCCTCGAAATAACATTTTGTTCCCCTCGAAATAACATTTCATTCCCTCGAAATAACATTTCGTGGAATGAATAATTATTTCGAGGGAACGAAATAAATTATTTCGTTCCCACGAAATAAATAATTTCGTTCCACAGAAATAATTTTCGTTCCTCGAAATCATTTCGTTCCCCTCGAAATCATTTCGTTCTATCGAAATCATTTCGTTACCTCGAAATCATTTCGTTCTCGAAATAATATTTCTGTTCCTCGAAATAATATTTCGTTACCCTCCCGAAATAATTGAGCTGTACGGAATCCTGATATGCCATTTAATTTATTGGGATATGAAAACTATTTCCTGAGGTCGCCGTAGCACTGAGAGCCCCTTAATTAAGGGACAGATGGAAACAAATAAATAAAATAATATTTCGTTCCTATGAAAGCCCATTAGTGCCATCGTCATTTTATTTTCGAGACAGTTATTTTATTTTTCGAGAGCAGTTATTTTTATTTTCAAGCAGCTTTATTTTTGTCTTTTTTTGAAGCAGCTGTTCGATTTCGGAAGCCATCAATCATCCATGGCTGCAGCGGCTTCGGACGCACGGAGTCTGCATTTGATCAGGCGTTACTTTAGTTTAGGACTTAATTATGACGAAATAATTGCTTCATTTGTTTCTAATCATATTATCTTTATCAGCAAGCGTAACCTAAACCGGAAATTGCGAGAACTTTGCCTTTATCGCCGAAAACACCACACAGACATCGTTGATGTTGCATGTTTTATAGAAGGGCAGTTGAGTACCTCAGGCAACTTTGTGGTTACCGGTGGATGCACCTGAGGATGCCTTAAGAATGGAATTCTGGTAAGCCGAGAAACAGTGCTCCATCTTCTGGGATTACTAGACCCAGAGGAGTCGAGCAAAGAAGGGCGGCGGCGGCTACAGAGAAGGACATACAACGGAAGAGGCCCAAACTTTGTGTGGCACCTGGACTCTTATGACAAACTAAAGCCTTTTACGGGGTTTTATTAACTGATGTATCGACGGTATTCAAGACAGATCCTCTGGCTTGAAGCCTCTCTGACAAATAGTGACCCTGGCGTTATTGCGTGGGTATTTCATGGAAACTGTGAGAAACAAAGTAGGTTGTCCTAGACTATTTCGGGGCGACGCTGGAACGGAAAACAGTCTGTTCGACAGATGCAACAGTTCTTGAGAAGAAACCTCAAGATGCATTTGCAGGGGGAGAGGAGCTTCCGAAGGAGCAGCCAGAGCAACCAGCGCATATTGAGTTCTGGTGGGGCATTCTGAGGAAACACTGCTCCCAGTATTACAGCTGCGCTTTTTGAGGAATGTATGCAAGCTGCATGCACTAGCTACACTGCATGCACAGGCTAGGGCGTCCGCGCGAAACATGTGCTTCTTGAAAATAAAAATAACTGCTCTTGAAAATAAAAATAAACTGCCTTGAAAAATATAAATAACTACTCTGGAAAATATAAATAGCTGCTCTTGAAAATAACAATAACTGCTCTTGAAAATAACAAAACTGCTCTTGAAAAATATAAATAGCTGCTCTTGAAAATAAAAATAACTGCTCGAAAATAAAATAGCGATGGCACTACGGGGCTTTCGTACGTTCCCTCGAAATAATATTTTATTTATTTGTTTCATCTGTCCCTTAAGGCTCTCAGTGCTACAATGCGCGACCCCGGAAATAATTGTCATATCCCAATAAATTAAATGTCATATCAAGATTCCGTACAGCTCAATTATATTTCGAGGTCACGAAATATTATTTTGAGTTAACGAATGAATTCGAGGGAACGAAATGATTTCGAGGAACGAAATGATTTCGTGAACGAACGAAATTATTTCGAGGGAATGAAATAATTATTTCGTTCCTCGAAATAAAATATTATTTCATTCCTACTAGAAATGTTATTTCGAGGGAACGAAATGTTATTTCGAGGGAACGAAATAATATTTCGAGGGAACGAAATTAATTAATTCGAGGAACGAAATGTTATTTCGAGGGAACTGAAAATGCTATTTCGAGGGAACGAAATATTAATTCGAGGGAACGAAATACATTTCCCTTTTTTTTTCTTTTTACCTGTCCCCTTAGGGGCTCCGTACAATAGATCTTGTGAAGTGAGTGACATCTCTAAAGTTTCATTAAAATCGGCTGAACATTAAAGCGACATTCGTCACGATTAGAGCAGCTTTTCCCAACAGGGCATGAATTGGTGCCCTTTTATATAAAATTACTGAAAATTGCTGGCTCATTTATGCAGCAGCAACGGTAATTGACCTCACGTGGGGTGTTATTTTCAGTCCATTTCCATGCCCTGTTGATTGTGACGATATGGAGGGCTGCACAATGTAAACAAAAAAACGCAGGCTTGATAGGGTTGTGTGTGCATTCGGTGTTGTATGCGGTGCAAAGGGGCTAAGGGGCGACAACGAAAAACTGAAACTGCATGTACAATGGACCCTATAAGGGGACAGCGGAAAAAATAGAAGGTAAAAAAGGGAATGTTTTCAGTTCCTCGATTAATATTTCGTTCCTCAAATAACATTTCGTTCCCCTCGAATTTTCGTTCCCTCGAAATATTTCGTTCCTCGAAATAACATTTCGTTCCCTCGAAATAACATTTCGTTTCGAATGAAATAAATTATTTTGAGGAACGAAATAAATTTTTCGTTCACGAAATAATTTCGTTCCCTCAATGAATTTCGTTCACTGAAATCAAAGGAACGAACAATATTTCGAGGAATGAAAAATAATATTTCGAGGAACGAAAATTAATTCGAGGGAACGAAATGTTATTTCGAGGAACGAAATTAATCGAGGGAACGAAATACATTTTTTTTACCTATCCATCCACCCTTTTCCGTACAATAAGACATCTGTTCTTGCTTTCTGCTTTACTGTTGGGTACTGCATAATTATCGAACGACACTACGGGAATAGTGTTACCGTACATGACATGCCGGATCGCGCTGGATCGGTAAATTGGGATTCAACAGGTACGTGTCACATTTGTGTAACAAAACTGTAGTATTTTACAGCTGCTAAGTTACCCGATCATGATCAGGTTTTTTGATAATATGAACATATAATTTGGAACACATGACGTAGATTATGATTATGTGAAATAAAATATGTAGGGTTGATATGAGGTTTGTGGGAATGATGTGAGCAGTTTTGGTCATTCTCTTTATAGAAACATTTATGGGAGTTTGGGATGTGACCCTTGAGCACCAAAAATAAAAAGTCTCCATGGGAGTAGTTGGGTTTGAAAAGTCCCAACTTCAAGGGTAACAATTTGTCATTGCTAGTCTTGTTGATATAGACATTGTGAAGAATTGCATGCATGACGTTCATGATGAACAGAAATGTCATGGTAAATTTGTTGGTGACGTGGTGTTGTTTAATAGCCCCTCCCTTGCGGAATTGAAGGCCTCCCATTGAGTGATTATTAAAATGTTCACATTGAGGTTTGGGAACATTTTACACCCTACCTCAGCATTTCTCACGCCTACCCCCCCCTTCGTCGAGTGTTTAGACTGAGGTACGTGTTCGACTTTTGCTAAGTGGAAAATTGGGGCCCCATTCCATTTAGTTTGTGTATGCTGTATGCATTTCCTCCATATAATTACTTTAATGATTGCACATTTTATTTTTCGTTACATTTGTGTTTTTGGTGGCTAAATTTGACCGAAAGCTATTTTTCCCCGCAAAGTCTAAAAATACTGCACTGGCAAAGTCGAAATATAATTACATGACATAAATGATTATGCATGAAGGTATGTGAAATTACTATATTAACCATATGTATTAAAACTGTAGTATAAGAATAACAAACAGCTTCATGAGTCCTAATTTTTAACACTTGTAGCAATTGGTATATGGATGCACGTCACTAAATGAAAAATAGTGACCCAATTCATTTGCCGAACTCATTAATGGTTAATTTGTATGCCGTATCTTTGTTCTGGAAAGTAAGATTTAAGGTCCATAATATATATTTGTTTGAGGGACTGTGTAAAAGTGGTCCAATATCATGACCTCAGTGGGTCCTTGACTTCTTGAAAGTGAGAGTATTTTGGATACAAGGGGGAAAAAAAATTTGGACCTTGGGTGTATTTGTTATGTGATTAACACAATTTTTCCCATGCAGCTGCACCATTCAGAATTTTTGAAAAGAAATAGGCTCCCATTTGAGGCTGCAGGATACAACCATTGATTTAATTTTGCCCACACCGACGTGTGTGTGCATAGCACTGTATACTACAGTGCTTTCGAGTGTCTCCGGTGAAAAACTACATACAAACTGTTTCAGTATTGCGACAGCATCACTGTACACGTACGCAGATGAAGGCCCTGAGCTTTACCAATATTGAGAATAAATCAACACAATAAAACGAAAACATGAGAAGCAAAGCTCTTTTGATCGTTCTAGGAGTTCCACATGTACACGGTAAGTGGTCATATGTGGTTATCATAAAGTACAGAAACAGTGGGCTGTTATTGCAGCACTCGAAAAGTGTAGGGTGGGATGATATTGACCCAGTGTCAATTCTTACTGGACTATATTAGTACAAACTTGTGTACAAACTAAACTGCTTGGCCAAACTTATAAGAGCTGAGGATACACTGGTGGGGGCGTTGTCACAAAGTTACCCTTAACTGTGTAAATAGATAACAAAAGTTTCAATACAAGGGTGCAGCTTCCACTAAATAGTGAGAAATTCATACGCCGAGTTGTTGTTTCGTCATAATTTGTATGTCCTCAATTTTTTCTGAAAAACAAAGATTTGAGGCCCATATACATTTGATGGATTGTATAAAATGGTCCAATATCATATATACCTTGGGTCCATGACTTCCACTTTGAGCATTTTGGATACACCAGGCCCCTGGAAAAGTGGTCCTAATTCGATTTCAAGCAATGCCTTTTCCCCCAAAATGGATGCTTTTCAGTGTGAGCGTTTCTCACTACATGTATCGACCATGTTCCTTTTTAACTCCATTACCCATTATTGATGTCTCAATTCTTACTGGACTTCTACATTGCGTAACCCTTTGGCTACAAACTTATGAGAGAGGATACACTGGTTTGTGGGGCGTTGTCACAAAGTGACCTGTGTGTAAAATAGATACAAAAGTTTCAATAAAGGGTGCACCCACTGTATTCAAACTTCTGTAACAAAAGGGGACACATGTCCCGGTTGCCATAAATCACAATGGAGAACAATACGTCCCTGTTTACCAGGACAAAGAAATGTTGGACAAAGGAAACCCAATTGTTGGCAAAACAACTGTGTGTGCATCTTTTTTATTGTGCCATGGGAGCTATAAAAAAAAAAATTTCGCTTTGCTACATCTATGCAATCACGCAGCTCTTGTGGAGCGAACCATCAGTCAGGATGTGTAACATTGATGTTATCAATCACCATATAGTAGTGATGACAGTCGTAAACTCATTCTGAATTGTACAAAGGTAAATGAGAAAAGCTTTTGCCTTGTCAATATTTACGCTACCATGCAGCTCAATACAAAGATCAGTTCTACAAATCATTGACAGATTTGGATTGATAGATGGGAACGTAATTATAGGGGTGATTATAATTGTGTACTTCACCCGCTTATTAATGTGTAAAAAAAAAAATGGTGATTATAATGTAGTGATACACCGTGAGGCACAAAAAGGGGTAGTAATTTCACAGCAACACAGTTGATGTAAATACATTAAATTCTGCCTTTAATATTTAGGCCAAAAGTCCCCCCACCAGCCCTGGCTACTTCGCCCCTCTTGCGGCGTCATACCTCCAATCCACAAGTTTAGTTTTGCTTATGGTGCCCTCACACCATAGCGATCACCAGTTGCGTATGGTTGCGAATACAAATAGTGGTCATAAGGTTCCCGAAACCAACTCACACGCAATAATAGGTTTTATAGGTTTGAGTACGCAAACAGCACGCAGGTGATCGCAGACACGCAGAGTAAGTTCAAAATTTTGAACATGTTCAATAATTCTCTGCAGCAGATACCTGCGATCAATTTATACACCAACAGGGACGCTACGCACGAAACACGATCATAACACGATCGCAGCAGATGCATAACTCCTGGTATGAACGCGGGTGATCATAGGCCCAAAATTTGATGCATCTGGCGGGTTTTGGTGGCGTACATGTTGCCAGATAATGCCCGTACTATTGCGATCATGTTGCGATCGTGGTATGTCCCTGTTGCGATCCTGTTGCGTGTGCAGCGTACCCCCAACCTATTGTGCATTTTCCCCAGCGTATCCCCAACCTGCCCTGCGTATCAACCCTATTGGTTACGTGTGAGTTACGTACTCCCATGCGTGTTGAGAAATGAGTATAAATAGTGGGCCTTTTCTAGATCGGTGTCAGTTGTTGGTGGACTCCCGAGGTGACAACGTGGAATACCTCTTGCTGTTATTGGACATCAGTTTAATCTGGTCAATTTAGCACTCAACACATACAGAATGGGTTTTATCACGTGATATTCGATATTCGCAAACTAGCGCGCAACTAGCGCAGGTCAACGCAACATGAAGTTTTGAACATAACTCAAACGCCAACTCGTAAGTTCTGCGCAACTCACACCAACTCGCACGCAGCTCGTACGCAGGTGATCACCGGATATTGGGGGGATCATAAGTTCCGGTTCATAACCCACACGCAACCCACACCAGCCAACACGCAAACCAAGCGCAACTCACCGCAACCGCAGGTTGAATGGGTTAGAAATTGACCGGGTGTTGATTTGGGGTTTTGCGTTTGGTGCGGCTATAAAAATACACGCGCAACTCTCGCAGGTTTCAGCATACGCTATGGTGTGGGGCACCATTAGAAATGGCTTGATTCACCACAATAAGAAGATTAAATTACTCTACAGGATTTAAACGCGAAAAATTCGATCTCTACGATGTTGGAGAAAACAATGCAACAAAATAACTACCCAATTAACCCCAGAAGTCCGGGATATTGGCACTTCAATTTTCCAGATTTAGTAACAAACCTCGGTATACAAAGGTCATGCTAACGGCGTCATTCAACAGTGTAAGAGATGAACAAATGCTTCTCAAACAAAGGCAAACCACTTAGGGAAATGTTCAAAGTGAAAGTTAAGAAAAAGTTCAATCAGATTTGCAAAAGGCTATGACCCGCAGCAAATTACTAGCATGATATAAACTGAGCTGGATTAACTGTGACAGAGGGTAAATGGGACCAATTCTCACATGAAAAAACTAACGAGCGATATTTGCCAAAAGCAGGCCGAGCTAGAAAAAAATGGTTTGTTAAAAAACAAAAAGTAATATTATTCGTTCCCCAGGTGAAATGGTTTGAAGAGGAGAAAAAGAATTATTTCATGGGTCTTGAGAAATCAGAGGTAATAAAAGGTGATGATGTCCATAAAGCAGAAATGAAAATGTTACCCATAGTCAAGCTTTAATTGTACGTGAAACTGTTAACTATTATAGCGAGCTTTTATATACATCGAAAAACATCCTTTGAAGAGCATCGATCGGTATTTAAAATGTTATCAAGGGCATGTAAAGAAAAACTCAGTAGAAGACATGAATCATCGTAAAGGTTTCACAAGTTGTAAGAATATTGGAAGATGCGCCTGTTGCTATGAAAAATAACAAAGCACCGGAACACAATAAATTGGCTTTCTGTACATTTTATAAAACTTTTTGGCATGCCATAAATCATATGTTTTATTAGCTCCATCAATGAAGGTTTTTGTGAAAGGACAACTCCACCCACACAAAGAAGAGGTATTATCACATCATTCATAGAAGGTAAGTTTAAAAATCTAGACAATTGGGAAGGCCAATCACACTACTCCAATTATGACTATAAAATGTTTACTACTTCCCCTATAGCAATAAGACTCCCTGAAAAGGTCTTACCACTAATGCCAACAAGGAAATCAATGTGGTTTACATAAAGGTAGAAAATTCAAGGACAAAAAACATCCTTTGATTGAAGACATAACTGGTTGCACTCAGACAAAAACTGACGTTTTCTTTTCTTGGATTTAGAAAAGCGTTTTGATACAGATGACGTTAACTATACCCAAGAACGCCTTTTGGCGTTTTTAAATTTTTGGAACGTCAACGCCTCAGCGTTGGACTGGTGTTCTCTTCAGTAACATAGAGGTTGTGTCACTCATAATAGTTGGCTATCAAAGTACTGAAACGTGACCATAGGGCATTAGACAAAGGGGGCTATCCTTTCCAGTACTGTTGTTTATCAATTACTGTGGAAATGTGGCTCTTAAGATTAAAGCCAACGAAAGTATCAAGGTATCCAGATTAATCATGGCGGAGATATATCCGAAATCAAAATGGCCCAATATACTATTGACCGACCATCTTTGTCAGAGATAAACATTCTATAATGTATATGTACCGAATGAGCAAGTAATTTTGAAATATTTGCCGGGCTAGAGCTTAACCCCTAAAACAAAACAGGTCTGGGAAAGGCTTTACTAATGTGGCAATTTTGCTAGTATAAAATGGCATGGAAACCCCTAAAGTCTCAAATTATAATAACTAATAATAATAATATAGATTTTATATAGCGCACCTTCATCCACCAACTAAGTGGCGCTCCAAGGCGCATTATATTATTATCCTGCTCATAAGGCTCATAAGGCTCATAAATCATTCCTGAAACCATCTCAGCTCCTAGAGTGTAGCTCAATTACTGCCATTTTACAAGCGCATATAGAGCAACCATCTCTGCCTTCCACAGGTACCCATTTAAACCCCTGGGGGTTGGAAGAAGCAATTATGGTTAAGTGTCTTGCTCAAGGACACAGGTGTCACGACCGGGGCTCGAGGCCGCACTCTGCTGCTGCCCAGCACCAGAACTTGAGTTCAGTGCGCTGAACCGCACGACAATTTCCCCTTTACGTGCATTATACAACACACAGGACCCTACGGCTTTACGTCCCATCCGAAGGACGAAGCAATTATGGTTTAAAGTACCTTGCTCCAAGGACACAAGTGTCACGACCATTCGAAACCCACACCTGCTGCTGGTAACAGAACTAGAGCCTTGCATGTTTCCAAACTCTGTTGCTTCGTCGAGTGTTTGCAGGTGAGTACCGTGTTCGACTTTTGGATAAGTGGGAAATTGTAGCTAGGCCCATTCCCCATTTAGTTTGTGTTTATGCTGTAGCCATTTCCTCCATATAATTACCGCAATGACCACATTTATTTTCCCCGTTACATTTGTTGTGTTTTGGGTGGCTAAATTTGGCCGAAAAGTTTATTTTTCCCCATAAGTCTAAACATACTGCACTGTGAGAGGTCGAAATATAAATTACATGTCGAAAATTATTATGCATGGGTATGTAAATTACTATATTAACTATACGTATTAAAACTGTAGTATAAGGAATAACAAATGAAGCTTGATGAGTCATAATTTTAACGCTTGTAGCAATTGGTACTATGGATCCGATCCAAATTAAAAGCTCTCCTAAAGTAAAACGATTGTGTGATAATTCCCAGTCCCATGGATCATTGAAATACTTTGCTGGAAAGGGTTTCATCTGAGTTTCTGTAAAAAATTCTTTTGTAAGTTACAGAAAAGTGCTGGCAAGCAAGTTGCCAGCACTTTCTATTTTCATTTTAACCCCTTCGTTTTGTAAATATAATTACAGACCTGTTTGTTGTTATTATAAAAAAAATTAAAAAGTTGTAATCATTATTAACGAACCACATGGTTTTGGCAAAATACAAGCAAACCCTTTAAATGAAAATAACTGAACTTGTTGTTTGTGTTCACAACCTGCAACAATTATTCAATTTACTGAAATGTTAGTTATTTAATTTGGTACTTTGTTTTGCTTTTACACTAAACAAAAAATCTCATTTTTAAGGATTTTCCTGGCGGTTGGACGCCAGGAAAATCCCGTAAACTACAACCTGCGAAATGAACCCGGGTTACCGTAGTTTTCGAAACTTTTCCATTATTTTACGTATAATATTTACATACTTTTACGGGTACCGTATATGGCCTGCTTCTAACGTCCATGGGGGAACATGCATCTACTATGGGATGGATCTGCAGATGTTAGAATTAATCCATTACAACTGTTTATTGGACACAATATCTTTCACTTACCTATACCTACGCGTAGTCTGCTTCCTTTTTCAATCCACTCCTCTCCAGTTACTAATAAACGGAACATGTATTTTCTTTATATATGCCGTCTTTTCGAAACTCTTTTTAGTCATGGTGGCATGCAATTATAATCTTATTTCAATATTTTTAAAATTTTGAATGTACTTTTTTTTACATCAACATAGAGAACATCAAAATATTACCTTTTTAATCATAAAATTAACAGTAAAATTATTTGAAAATGGAATAAAATCATCCATTTTCACTATATTTAAACCGAAAATATGAATCGAGCACAAAGCTGGGTCAAATTAAGGTCAGTCAGCAACGCATATTGGATATATCCCAAGAGTGCAATGGGAGCGGGCCATAATACAGATTTCAGCCGTAAAACACTGGAAATGGATGATTACGGTAATTTCACAATAGAATTTACAAACTTTTTCGCCGTAAAAATTACCCGGTAATTTTTTTACAGTGCAGATTTCTGCAAATATAAATGATCGAATCTGTAAAAATTACTTTTAGGGTATATTTACACATTTGTTTTGTTTTTAAACATTCATTTGTTCATTCGTTTTAATGAATTTCACTTAAATTAAAATAATTTGAATCCGTAAAACTACATTATTTATTTTGTATTAACACAAGTTGTTTTGATACATCGTGATTTGGTAATTTATTTACTTTTATTACAAAACGTCTTGCAATACTGCAGAAAATCTGTCCTAGTTCAAATGGTCCAAATATCAACAAATGCAATAACACTCTAAATTACAATTTGGTTTTTCCCATTTGCAAACAAAAAGTTATTTATTCAGGAATCTAACACAACAAATCAAACATATCTGTTGGTACTCTCAACCAGTGCTAACTTATGTTATCAACACTTAGCCCTAATAATGTGGTATGCCCTCCCTAATAAAACAAATATTAAAATAAACAAGTAAAACCATGTGAAGTCTTGCCACAACCTCAGTAGCGACATAGCTAAATAAATATTGTCAAACTATTTTAAACTCGACTGCCTGACAATAATAATGGGTTGCCCCTAGAAAACATAAACAAAGCAATACCACATAGCAAGCATTCGGTACACCCACACTCAGTGCTCCAAACAAATAATGTTGGTGAACCCCCAAAAAAAGTAAGTAAAAATACCAACAAGTAAAGCAAATAACAAACAAGTGTAAAAAAAGCAGAAATTTACACAATTCGACTGTAATTTTTCAAATTCTATGTTCAATAACAAAAGTATGGGTGAAAATCAACAAAATATGTAAAATACAAACTTAAACTACCATCAAAAACAAAAACGAAAAATGTAAAGCAAATAACAAACACAAAAATCTGTACAAAAACAGAAACTTTCCACAATTCAGTTGTTATTTTACAAATTCTATGTTTAATAACAAAATTGTGCGTGAAAATCAACAAATTATGTAAAAAATACATAAAATTTATTTACAGAAAGAGGTTTATTTACATCAAAAAACAAAACAAAAACATATAGAATCAAATAACAAATAAAAAATCTGTGTAAAGAAACGAGAATTGTTTACAGTGTACTTTTTCAGTTTAACCCCTTGCGTACGGTTGACAGCTGTGCGACCGGTGAATTTGAATGATTTTCAACTGCATTGCCTGAGAATTGGCCTTGAATAGGAAATCTTCAAAGAGGCTGATAATTTGGTGGACCATATTTGTTCTTGAATGGGAGGTGTTATCTACATGTTATACTAGATTGGGCTTTCGAGCATTCTAGATACAGCCACTTTTTGTAAACTTTCTGAACACAGGCCCTTCTCAATTATGTGGACTTCTCATGGACTTCTCGTGCGATAAATGGGGCAAAAACCCGGTTTAGCTTGCCCTCTTAATTTTTGTTCTGCCACTTGACTGAACAGCGGGTTTGTGCACATGTCCACGGCCGGCTGGGTTGCCAGGCTGAAGTCAGCGCGAATATCCGTCATTGAGTGTAAACGTACCCAGTTAACCGTTAAAATGCGGTGATTCGCACAGTACAACGAGAAGTGTTCTGTTGTAAATAGCAAAAATTTAATTTGTTTTCTCCATGATGTATTCATCCCATCTCTAGCTACGCAATCTATGCGCCCCAGTTAATCCAATCCACTAATTAGCCCAGCCTAATAGGTAAAATTGCATACAATTATTCAATCAGGTATCTACTTAATATATGTACAATGTACAAACGGGATACTATCTTTTGATGGAAAAGTGTTCCATCAATAAAATATAAAATTATAATTTTTCTTCACAGGAATGTGTTGTTCATCTCTTAGCTATAATCTATTAGCGCTGAAAATTTAATCGATCCACTAATTATTTAGCTAAACTAATTAAGGTTGCCTTAACATTATTCAATCGGGATCTCCATCGTAGAATGCACGAACGGTTCCTATCTTTGACGAAGTGTTCCATCGCAAAATTGCAAAAGTGTAATTTTTCTTCATGGAGCATGTTCATCCATCTCTAGCTATAATCTATTACCTCCCCGAATAAATCAATCCATAATGAAATTTAGCCCAACTAATTAAAAGCGCATACAATTATCGATCAGGATCTCCATATGTTCAATGTACGAACAGGATGCCTTTCTTTTTGACGAAGTGTTCCATTCGTAAAATGGCAAAACTTAAAATTAGGGGTGTTTAGCTAGAGATGTATTTATGCATCTAACTAGCACCCCTAAAAAATTTAATCGATCCACTATTGAGCCCTCCCCAACTAATTAAAATTACATACAATTATTCAATCAGGATCTCCACATTGTAGATTGTACGAACAGGATTTCTATCTTTGACAGTATTCCATCGTAAAATGGCAAAAATTATGTGTTTTCTTCTGGATGTGTTCATCACATCTCTAGCTATAATCTGTTAGCGCCCCCCAAATTTAATCAGTCCACCTAATTAAGCCCAACCTAAGTAATTAAAATAGCATACAATTATTCAATCAGGATCTCCACCCTGTAGAATGTACAGACAGAGTTTCCATCTTTTTACGAGAAGTTTCCATCGTAAAATGGCAAAATTATTATTTTCTTCATAGATGTAGTCATCACATATCTAGCTATAATCCATTAGCGCCCCCGGTAATCAGTCCACTAATTAGGGCCCAGCCTACATGGTTAAAAATACAATTACAATTATTCCAATCAGGACATCTATATATGCACAATGTACGAACAGGATGCGTATCTTTGACGAGAAGTGTTTCCCATAGTAAAATGCTTAAAATTGTAATGTTTTCTTCATAGATGTGTTTTATCACATCTCTAGTTATAATTTATTAGCGCCTGGTCGATCAGTCACTAATTAGCTAACCTAACTAAATTAAATTGCATACAATTAACTTCAATCAGGACGCTTCTATATGCTCAATGTACCCAAACAGGATGGGAACCTGCGACGAGAAGTGTTCCATCGTAAAAGGTGGCAAAATTATATGTTTTTTCTTCATAGATGTTCATGTCACATCTCTAGATTATAATTTATTGGCGCCCCCCAAATTTAAACGTCAGTCCACTAGTTAGCCCAGCCTAACTAATTTAAAAATGCATACGGAGTGTTTAATCAGGATATCTATATGCACGATGTACGAACAGGATGCCTATCATTGACGAGAAGTGTTCCATCGTAAAAAAAGGCTGTTAGTCAGGACCCTATCAAGGTGTACTTTGCACTGTAGATAGGGGTCCTCAAAACTTCCGGCCCCACAGATGTTTCTTGATTTGCCGCCACAACCACCTTCACTAATTAAAAATGTACCGTACACAAAGGAGTGCTTTGCCTTTCTACGGACAGTATTTAAATTGATGGACAGGGCCCAACTGGTAATGTACACATTACATGGTTCGGGAAATCAAAGAAAACGACGTCAGTGTTTCTGGTTTACAGTGCGTTTGACCCCACAAGGTTAGAAATCAGATCATATGGGGCAACAGTCTCATATGTATTAATGGAAAACCGTTTATCTTCAAGCATTGGATCAAGTCCAGGTATTGTGTTTGTAGGAGGCTTTGTTTCCGAAAGTATTTGTTCACATTCGAAATCAGCTCATCAACGGAACAAATTCATATTGCCGAGACGTATCAGATCAGAAAAAAACAATACCTAACATTTTTGGATCAAAATTAGCAGCTGCCAAATTGACTCAATTTGTTACTCCCTCTATAAATGAAAAAGGGTTCTGAATGGGGATAATCACACAGCTTAGCCTGAACAATTTTGGGAAAATCAAGACGGTGTACAATATCCTTGTTAAGAACAAAAAACATGATAGTAGAGAGGTGAAATGTAAGAAAACAAATCTTACAACTTCCATGACTTTAATTTTGAAACAAGTTTATTAACTGCAAAAAAAAAAAACAAAAATATATATAAAGAATTCGGTTTAGGTGTATAGCATCCCTTCCATTAAGCTAATCTATAATATAGACGACGACCTCAATCACTGTTTGCTTTCCATAAGTCTTTGGAAACAATTCTGGAACAACATTGGCTACCTCATGAATCTCAATTTAAAGCATAAACTTTGACATTTAAGTTGAAAGAAAATTCTTGTAGGCTGTAATATTAATTATACTAATTTCGACACTGTTAACCTCTTAATAACTTAACCTGGCTTCTCTCAACCTGATGCAAGAGTGATTACTTGTTAATCCAAAATCTGTTTTTAATTATAAACTTCTTTGGAGAACGTTCCAAAAGTGAAATTAGTTTACGAACTATATTATACCCAAAATTTTCAAACATTTGTACGTTAATTTATGTCTCCTATGTTATTATTTATTTGTTATTTATTTTTTGTTGTTTTTGTGTAGTTTGTGTGCGGCATTAAGTGTATTGATGGATAAACAATAAACGCCTTTGGGAAAAAGGCAAAAGAAAAAGCCTTGTAGAACAACATATTATTATACTACACTTCCAATGTCCTAGCATTGCGTTCATCCTGGGCACGACCTAGTAACTAAGTGGAGAAATTTTTCTTTTACTACATGAGATAACTTTTTGTAGATCTTCCTAAACACCAGGTTTTGATGACATTGCCGGAGAACCTACCGCTCATAATTGTTGTATGTCCTTAGATAATTCATTTGTTCGCGATCATTCAAGCTGTTCTTGTACTGTTGTGAGCGGTCTGCGTCAGAATTACCAGTATTGTATCATCGCCAACACGATTCCAGAATCAGAAACTGTGTAGTGTTTATGCATGATACATGGAACTTTACCCACTATCTAACATTGTATATTCCGCCATTTGATAATCTTTTGTTTCAAATTATGTATTTCTGCTATTAGATTTGGGATCTGTGTATTCCACTTCATTTGATAATCTTTAGATTTGGGATTTTGTATTCGCCCATTTGATAATCTTTGAGATTTTGGGGGTTATGTTCCGCCATTTGATAATCCCTTTAGATTTAGGTTGTGTATTCCCATATTTGATAATCTTTAGCTTTGAGACATTGTGTTTTGCCATATTTGATAATCTTTTAGACTTTGGGTTTTGTGTATTCGCCATTTGTTACACTTTATTACAATTTGTGAATTTTAAGTAACTAGTGGGAGCAAAATTAAAATTTAATTTGACATTTTGTTGGTATTAGGGTTCGATAGGTTGAGCATTAAATAGTTGTATATAAATCATGAATGTTTTTGATAGGGTCTTTATTTATTGTGTTTCATTGTGTGAGAGGGAAGGCTGCCCATGAGGTGGCTACGTGATCAAATAAATCAGATAACCGTCTCAAGGTGTAATATTTCAAAATCATATCTCTTGAACCACAAAAGATATCTTCACAATCTTTGCATCATCGTATAGATCTTGAATTATATGACATTTCATTACTGAACATGATCCCAATCTGACCTGTCCTTCCGGTCGAAACCACCCAAATTTAAGTTTCAAAGAAATTCATATCTCATGATATTTTCACAATCTTTCATCATCTTAAAGACCTTGAACTACGTCACATTTCGTACACAGACATGACCTAATCGGACCTCTCCCTTCCGGTCAAGAACCGGGAAGTTTAAGTGAAAATATTGTGAAGCGGGCAATTCTGAAGCTGGGCCCTTTTTCCACATCATTTGTACTTTTATAGAACCACGAAATGATAGTCAGATCATAAAGCCAGATTGAACTCCGCAGCCAATGGAGCTAAATTAAGTAACTTTAAACAACCCTTTTCGTTAGTGACGCCCATAACATGATGAACAACCAAACACCTTGGTTTGTTTTTTCAAACTCTATATCCTCTAGTTTTCTTTTCTTTTCAATAAGAGACAAAAACATGGTTGCAGAGTTCACAGAACCATACAAAACTACACATAGTTGAGACCCTTTAACATTGGTAGTTGCATTGACTTGTGTTACGTCACATTGAGTTTATCAGATGTCGATTTACACTAAACAAGGTTTAATATTTTCAAAAAAATCATATCTCATGAGCAGATATTTTCACAATATTTTACGTCATCTGAAAAATCTTGTAACATATGATTTATCGTATACAGACGTGACCCCAATCAGACCCTCTCCTTCAGTTGAAAACCCGGAAGTTTAGTGAACTATTCATTTTCGTCTTTATATTACAGCCAAATTTCGCGTGGAACGACCTTAGTTTCTCTCACACACAGACACGAGGCATATGGTTCTATTCACCTCATAGATCAGGGTTCTTCTCTAGAGTATAATATAATACATTTTTGGTTCATCGTTATACAGATCTTCGTGTCCACAGTTTGCAACATTTCACTTATCGTTTGTCCTTTATTTCCATTTATAATTTTTGCTTTAATTTGTTTTTTGGAAATTGCTTGCTTATTAAATCTAGGTGGTGTAACATTTTGTTTGTTTGGCATGTGATTTTAAAATTTTCTCATCGTAAAATATGATGGAATTTATTTATTATTTTGCTTTCGTTTATGGGCAATCAATTTTATCGTAAGAGTTTTTCCCAATACTTCCCTTGACAAAAGTTTTTTTAGGCACTGGAGTTAATTTAAATACAAAATCAATTTTGGGACAAAAAGATCCAGATCTTCTTTTAACCATATGTATTTTATTTATTTTCTTTTTTATTATTTTATCAACTTAATTTAAATTTAATTTTACAAAATGCGGAATATGTATATGGTTTTAAAACAAAAACATGAACAACTTCCAACAATGATTGTTTAATGTAATGTAGCAGAAAAAGCGTCTAGAACAACAAAATGGTTGTCCTTTTCCAAAATTGTGGATGTTTGATTTTAAATATTGGTTTTGGTGTGGATTAGCGAGTTCTAAATGGATGGTGCAGGTTTTTTCATTTTAATTTGTACAATAACCAAATGACATGATTCATTATATTTTTTAGTCTTGGATATTTATATAAAAACATGAAAATAAATAAATAAATAAAATATTAGCCCTAAACATTTGATATTATTTTGTAGTGTTTGTTAAAGTAAGTTTTTCTTCATTCATAAGGGAAAGTGACTAGTATTTTCCAAAAAAAAATGTTTCTTGACATCATCACAGATCACAGCATCTGGAAATTGATACCAAAATATTAACATTATTTTGTCATGATCTTGGGAAAGAGAATAATTGTCATTATGGATGATGTGATAGTTTAGTGTTGATGTTTCTGAAAAATTAATGCTGGCCCTTCTTGACCTATTTTTTCACACAGTCAAAGCTTCTTCATTATTATACTAGACTTTCTATTCCAGCTTGAGGGCCGGTTTGGGCCCCATGATGGCTGTGGGCAATTTAGGAAGTTTTGAGGATCACTTTTTTCTTTAGCTTTTTTGGGTCGTGATTGGATGAAATTTTCCCTCGTAACAAATTTATATTGTTCTTATTAGCTATTAGATTGCTCATGAATATATGTTCACCATATTTCATTTTTATTGTTGTACCCCTCTGAAAAGAACGTGGGGGCTCTTAAACTGGAAATTGACTGTATTATAATCTGTAAATTTATTTGTGAAATCCAAGTTGCAATTAAAAAACCTTAAAAAAAAACAAAAATTTTTGACCCTTTAAATAGTTCCAGGTAACGGGTTTTGACGTCATGGTGAGGTTTTCTAATGAATTATTACCCTAATTAATTATAATAAAACAATATATTTTATCTTGTGAACCACAATGGATAATTTCTTGATTCCTTCAAAACATACAGAACATGGAGGACTCTGACATTTTTATAGGCATGACCTTATTGACTCTTCCGGTTAAAACTGTAAAAAAAATGACTTTTTTTGGATCTTGAAAAACAGACAAAATTTTTAAAAAATTTGGCACAATTGACACCCCTATTATGAGGAAAAGGGTATGAATGATGTCACCTGAACACGGGTTTAAAAAAATTTAAAATTATTGGGGTTACGAACCGGAAGTTAATGTAATCAATTAACACGATAAAATTAGTATTTAATTTTAAAACTCATCTCCTGAAGTAACTCTTGTTTTAACAACTTTTAAAAGACGTCATACCTACAAAGATGCACACTCGAAACCCCTGAGTTTGTTTTTTAAAAAACTTTAATACCTCTAATTATTCTTATCTGTGTTTTTGGTCAAGCTGGGCTGGGGGCGTCCTGTAAGCTCAAAGGGGGTTCTATTTCCTTCAAAGGTGTTTTTTCCCGAAATAAATACATCATGCGCCCGGTTTCCCAATCAATGTCTTCTTTAAAAACTTTTAAAAAAACGAGTCCGGGGGGTTTTCAGCTAACAAACTGGTATTTTAAGATATTTCGACATTGTTTTATATACAAAAAGGCTTCCCCGGTCAATTTTTATAAAATGAAAAATTTTTTTAAACAAATGCTTGTTAATCCTTTCTTCCCCTTTTTTCACAACATTTATAGTTAATAAGGGCCAAAAATTTTATACCGAGGAGATAACCCATTTCCAATAATTGTTCTAACTGAATAAACTGCCTTTTAAGCCCATCAATATATGAAAACTAACGAAAGATCAACGAAAATTTTTTTCCCAAAAACAAATAAAATTTAACCATTTTCTTTTCCTGCATTTTTAATATAACATTATATTTATAAAATCCCCCATAATATTTTGTGTTGGATAAAATTTTCATTTAAAAAATGATTATTTTTTTGGGTTTTTAAAAAAACTCAAAACTCCAAAAAAATTGTTACTGATGTGTAAATATATATAAATATCAAAAAAATTTTATACTCAATTCCAAATTTGTGATCCTTTAAATACATACAGTATTAACATGGAAAATTCCCTTGTATTTTTCTCTAATAAAGGGGTCCTTTGAGACGGACCCTGGGGGGTTTTGTATATTGTATGTGAAAAAACATTTAAGTAAATTTAAAACAATGTACAAATTTTGATGGGTTTAATGACGGTTTTCAAAGGGTATACCCAAAATCTGATACTGATTGTAAACATCGACAACGACATTTTTTTTTTGTTCATACTTTTATTAAAAGATTCTGACCTCGATATCACGCAAAAGGGGAGCAGATGGAAAACTTAAACTCTGGGTAATTCCCAATATTTAAAATGATTTCCAAAATTTTTAAAAAACCCTTTTAAATAACGTTCTCGCGTTAAACCCAAATAGTCCCTCCAAAACAAAAAAATTACCGATCAACCACTCAAACATTTTTCCTCCATCTTTCGATTTTGATTAGACCGATGTATTTTCTCGTTCATCAAGCCCTTTCCAAATTCGTTGCACGACTTATTCAACACACTCAACAGCATCTTCTTCCTCCCTATGGATGGAATAAAGTATCGGAAAAATTTACCAAATGGTAAATGTTACAGATGCCCGAAACTCAATATCAAAAACAAAAAACTCATTGCGTCTTGGGGGATAAACCAAAATAAAATATATCCGTTCGTCTGGCTCCGTGAAACTGCCGCTGTTCCGCTTCCATCCTTTTCTATGGCTCCTTGTCAGCGCATACAACAATGTCGAAATAATTTCAAGTCGTTAAAATACCTGTGGATGGCAACCCTGACAGGGGCCTTTGGGGGGCGGGCATGAAAGCAATTTCCATCTTTGGCTGCGGGAGTACCGGTTCGCAACCCCCGCCAGACCAACATGGCCAAAAATCCGCCCGAGGGGGGACGTCGATCTCAAAATTTCGACTTCACTCCCTTTCCGAAAAGACCTTTACCCACTGGCTTTTGAAACTCGTGACTGTAGGCATCGCTGTTGTGGGGCCCCCCCTTGAAAAGGGTTTGGGCCCGTTACGTAGGGTTTGGGAAAAAGGGGTCCCTTCCCTTCCCCAAGTGTTTATGGGTAATTGTTTTTTTTATTATATGTTCTATTTAAAAAGCATAATTAAAAATTTTTGTATAAGGTGTAAAACTATCTTGGCTATTTTTCCCCGATCATCTTAAATAGTTTTGAAAATTAGGTTTTTTCCCCATCTCAAAAAATGCAAAAAAAAATGGGAAAATAATTTGTGTTTTTGGGAAATGCTTTTCCACTGAATCCCAGTGATTGTACTGAATGTCCAATATTTAAAATTATCAACGAACTTCCAAAAAACCCAGTTTGCATCTCAGTCATCTCAGTCAAGCTTAAAATGAAATGGGCCCAATAATGTCATTCCTATTGGCAAATTTTGACGTCTCTCCCCTTAATTTTTTGGGATCGATGGATAAAAAAAGGGTTTTTTATAAAACCAAATGGTGTTAACTTTTTTTTCCAATGTTCACTGGTCACGTGTGGGCTTTTTTTTTACCCCAGATGTTTCAGTGTTTTTAACCTTTTTTTTTGATGTCCAAAAAAACAAAATATCGCCCTGCCGGCATTGTGAAACATGCGGGGGTATATTTAATTATCAAGGTAACCTTAAATTTAGGGGGTAGCATTGGGGTTTGGAATTGTGCACTCATTTTAATTCTGGAGTTTTCAAAAAATATCTTTAAACCCTTTAACCCCTGTAATTTCATCCCTGGGGGGTTTCGTTTTTTATGTTTTTAAAAATCCTGTTTTTTTTTGAAAATGAAACCATTTCGAATTATTTATACTTGCAGACTTTTCCAAAAAAAAGCTTTTTTAAAAAAATTCTTAAATTTTTTTTCTGTTTTTTCAACATTCTTTTTCCTTTTCAATTTATTTTTGAGCTAAACCCCTTTTCTAACTATACAGAAACTTTTTAAGTGAAGAACTTGATCCCAAATAATGTGGGTTACACGGGGGCCTTTAAAATTTCACACTGACCTGGCCTACTACATGCGAGAGCCTGAGGTAAGCCTGTTGTATCCATTTTCCCAAAATTAATCGGGCAAACGTCTTTTTCTGCGGAAATTTGCGGTTTGCCTCTGGACCCTCATTTATTGAGTTGTCCCATTAACCTTTTGTTTTCCCCTCACATGTGCATTGTTATGGAAACTGCGGGGTTTCAAGAAGCACTGTGAATAAAAAAATGGGCACTGTTGGTAATGGTAGAAATAATATAAATAATTTTCTTACAATGGTTTGTTGTTAAAACTCGACGTTTCGATCAGTATTTTTCGTCTTCGGAAAATGCCCGGGCTTTGGGGAAAGTCACCCATCCCCCCTACAACGCAGGGAAAATCAAATCAAATTTACGGGGAAAAGAACCTGTTCCCGTTTATTCCCAAAGCCCGGGGTCCCGAATCTTTGTTCCACCCTTTTTGGGGCCTTTGAGCTAATCACCATGGGGTCCTCCACTCAACCTTAAGCGGGTTTTAACATCTAAGGGGGCCCCCCTCCTAATTTCAATCAAAAAATTTTCTGAAAAATTGGGCTCACCTCCGGTTTTTCTCAGAACCCCCAAATTAATATAACCCCCTAAAGTTGTTTACATAGTGATACTCACTACGTATACCTTTTTAAAAACATGTAAATTTTGGGCCCCCTAAAAGTCTTGGTTTCTTATGGTCGGCTTCAAAATAGGTGCAGTAAAGGGTTTTTTTTTTTGGGTGGGTAATCTTTTTGTTTTAACAGTGAAATACGTGATAGGCCTACATTTATACGCTTTTACTACACCATTCCGATTGCCCCAAACTCAAAGTATGGTGGATAAGGAGGCCCCCAAAATAGGGCAACGTTCATACCACTACTGAAAGACCTTTTAAACCACAACGTTTAAATTTCCCACTCTATCAAGCAATTTTGGCTGCAATTGAAATCGTTTCATTCCATCGGCTGTCTGGGGGTGATTTTGGCCTTACATTGTGTATAGCTGTTACTGTTGAGGGAGCATGCATTTGTTCATGATATGTAATTCTCTCTCATTTAGTTGTACACTTCATTGGCGTGGTGGGATTTTCCAGAGTGGGGGGACATTCTGGAGGTTAAATTTACAGACACAAACTCAAATGAACCCAAACAAATTATGCCAATCAAATACCTAACCGGTTTTAATTTGGACAAACACTATTTGCCAAAATCGGCTGTATAATTTTGGCAAAAATAATTTAAATAAAATTGGTTCAAAAAGGTCGTAAGGCTTTTAATTATTTTTAATAACATAAATTAATATAGGGCAGCAATATCATTTAAATATATGTATATATATATTTTGTTTATTATTTTAAAGATCAAATGTTGCCCGCATAGAGCAGGCAACAGTCACTGGTGGCGGACATTCTCCGATGGTTTTAAGGTTGCCCGGATCTGAAGCGGGGTTTACCCAGGCGTTTCGTTTGCTGGCTACGTTTAGTTTTAATATTTTGACAAAGGGAAAGATTGCTATGCGTTTTTATCAGTCGCCCGCCACCCAACAATAGGTATTCCATCATTTTTCAATTCGGTTTATTATATTAATAATAATAATAATAATAATAATAATACGGATATAAATAAGCCTCGTTAAATAACGTACAACATTGTAATTTGGCAAAACTTCTTCTAAATCAATATATACATGGCGATTTCTATCAGTACGCCGCCACCCCAAAAATAAGGGAATGCATCGTTTATTTCAATTCAGTTGTATTATTATAATAATAATCGCATATAAAACTAAAACCTCATTAAAGAAAGTTTCAACATTGGGAAAAGTTGGCAAAACTCTTCTATAAGTGTTTACTCTCTTTGAATCAGATATACATTGAAGGAAGGTATAACATTTGGTATTTGGCAAAACTGCCTATGGTATGTACTCTCTTTGAATCAAGATATACATTGAAAGGGAAAGTAAACATTGGTTTGGCAAACCACTTCTATAAGGTACTTCTCTCTTTGAATCAAGATATACATTGAAGGAACGTACAACATTAGTAATATTGAACTGCTTCTATAAGAGGTGCTTACTCTCTTTGAATCAAACATTGAAGGAAGGTCAACACTGGTAAAGTTGGAAACTTCTTCTATAGTTCTTATTACGTTGTTTGGTTACAGAAAATATGAAATACATTAAAATAACTTTTCTCAGTCATTCTAATGTGGTTTAAACTTAAAACATTCTTCAA
>JAQQFT010000459.1:0-26160 GCA_029582265.1 Zoroaster sp. YZ-2022 | reverse complement strand
AATGTATAATTATATATCCCCGGGAATAACTCTTTGGGGGTTGGTTACATGGAGGGGCGGGACATTAGTACGTTTTTTCCCCGACCCCTCCATATCGGGTTTAAAATAATTATTACCAGATTGCACCCCATAAATTTGTTGTATGTCATAGAGTTAATAACAGAGCGCGCAGTCGCTATGTCGTGTATTACGGAGCCGGGGCAGTATTCCACTGTGAACACGGCCGCCATTTTCAAAGTGGGCAAAATGAATGAGAAATGCCCGGATGTGACAAAAACAAAACAGTGCGGTCTCTAAAAAACCGGGGCGGCGTTTAAAGTTGATTTTATGAATTATTCGTTCATTTTGACCTGAATGAACGATATCAATAACAGTATTTATCATTGATTAATTTACCGAAAAAAATGGTAGAAAATACATTTAAAATTATAATTTCTCTTCGCCCAATTATCCCCGTGTAATACATGTACCTCGGTTAAAACACTTTCCAGCGCTACTTTTGCTCACATCCCGACGGTCATAGTAAAACTTATTTCCTGATTGTAAGTTGCAAAGTACCAAGCATTGAGACAGAGATCATTTGACATCTTCATCAAAATAAATATTTTTACTTATATTCAACAAATTTTGATAAAACAATCATTGTAGAGCCTCCCCTTTCCCCTTACCGGGAAAAAACTTTAAAATGAATAATCATGAAATTCATAAATCAATAAAAAAATATATATATATATATATATATATATATATATATATATATATATATATATATATATATATATATATATATATATATATATATATATATATATATATATATATATATATATATATATATATATATATATATATATATAATTTTTATATACATTGACAAAAGTAAAGAACCTGAAAATGGGTAGTGGGACTGGGGGTTGAGGGCAGAGGACAAAGCCCTGAATTTAATATTGGAGGATACACACTGTCTACATACCGGCTTTTTTTCTTCTTTCCTTGAGGAAAAGGGGGAATTTAAAATACTAGAAATCACAGGCCTTTAAAAAAACTTGTTGAAATAGTTTTCAATAAATTAATTAATCAATACGACAAAAAATTAAATAGAAAAAAATATAATACAACAATTAAGAAATTAATGTATTTACTGTAAACCAACTCAACAAATATTCACAGCACAATTTGCCTCGTCCCTGTAGACAGATTAGATAGATAAATCTATGAGCCGCTCAGTCAAAAGAAGAATCACTTTTACATTGTTTCAGGAAAAATAAATAAATATATATATATATATATATATATATATATATATATATAAAATTAAATGTATTTATAAATGATAATTAATTGATAAGTTATAAGTGAACTAAAGAAGTTTTTAAATCACGGCCCCACAAATTTTCCAAGGACAGTACCATTAATATAAAAATGGCATCTTTTGGGAAAGGGGGGGTATAGGGGCTACATCATGGGGGGGTTTGGAAGGAGACATGGGTTCACGTGTACTTTTGGGGAAAAAGAAAAACAGTTGATGATTTTAGATATAAAAATTTTTTATTATGTAAAAATTTTTTATTCATAAACGGTTGTTTTCGTTAGTTTGTTCAACATCAGGAAATGCACTGTACCATTTCATTCAAGACAAGGTCAGAGGGAAATTTTTCTTTTTGGGGGGAAACCCCCGGACTAGGGCGGGGTCTTTTTTTGGGGGCATTTTCACCCCAAACCCCCTTTTAAAAAAAGTTTTTTGGGACCCTGTACAGCCAGATAAGCCTCCCATGATCCCCCTTGGATCAGGTCCGGTAAAACCCCCTGCCCCGTTGACCCGGGTTTACAAGGCCCAGATAATGGTTTTTTTGCATTTGGGCACCATCAGGGGGGCAAAAACCCGCTGAAACCCCATTTCAAATGGCTTTAAAGTGTTGAAACTGACCCTTTTTTTTCCACTCACCCCCCAGGGCCCCCCGCTTTTTCATTCACCACCCATCTGGGCATGCTAATTGCTCCTGTGGGGGGCCCCAAAAGGGGTGTGCTTTTTTCCAGTATGTGCCAACCCCAATTTGTGCCATGTACGTGTGTGTGTGTGTTTTACACGTTTTTCCGTTGGGGGGTACCAAACAAGGGGAACAATGGTACCCCACAGAGAATCTTTAAAATTTGGCCCCAAGGGGAATCTAATAAAAAAGGGGATAATAAAATGAAAACAGGGATAATAGAACGAAAAAAGAAGTACCAAAAGGGGGTATATGTGGGTGTGTGTGTGGGTGTGTGGTGTGTGGTTTTTTGGGGGGTTGTGTTGGTTGGCCTTTCAAAAGTTTTAAAAATTTAAAAAAATGGGCCCCCCCTTGGGGTTTTTTAAAATAGGATTTTTTGGGCTGTTTGGGAGCCCCTATAACAAGGGCCACTCATAACACCCTCCCCAGTTTTTGTGCTAGGTAAGGTTTTGAAGCTAAAAAGTTTTCTTTTTTATACTAGTGGATTTTTTTTCATCGGGAATCTCCCGGACGTTTTAGGGAGTATTTTGAAACATTTTTTTTTTATAAAAATGACTGTTTAGTGTATACACATTTTTGTTTCTTTTTCGGCAGTCAACTCTGATTTAATTAACCGTAGATAGAGATTATCCTGTAGTTTGACCAAACCCTTTTTGTTTGGATCAAAACTTGGGATCAGACAATGGGGGTTCATCCTGTTTATTCTACCCTATTATCCAGAAATTGTGTCTCAGTGACTCATCAGTGATGGCTACAAGATGAAACCAAAAGTTGTTCACCTCAACCGCCATCTTAAATTTGAGAGTCCTTTTCATAAAATTATGAAACCATCTCCCAAATTTTCACCTGAACTTTTAATTTTGGACATAAACCCAAACCCCGGGACCTGAAACACTGATAAACACCCCACAAACGCCACTCAGCTCCAAAAAATTTTCCCCACAGCCGCAATGAACTACTCAATTTTGCAATGCCCATATTTTACTGATGTAGCTTTTTCATTCAGTATTGAGTCAATTGAACTGTTTTTTGGGAATACTTAAATCCCCCCCAAACAAAAGGAAATTTTTAGGGGAAAAAAAGTTGGTCCCCGTGAATGGACAGACTTACACAACTAGCACTCCACCCTTTACCAACCCCAGCAGTGAACTAAACCCAAATCAACAAACGACAAAACTTCAACCCCAAAACCACGATGAGTTCAAATTCAGCTCTGGTTTAATACTAACCCTTTGAAAAATGGATGAATTTGTTGACTTTGTATTTTTAAAACAATTTGGATCTTTGTTCCCTAAATCGAAGGGTTTTAAACCTGATGATAAATTAATTGTTCCCCCGTGGGGTACCCCGGGTTACCTTCCCATCATACCCCTCAGACCAATAAAGCCCGGGTGGGGGGGTTGACATTTTTTAGGTCCAGGTATCTGTCAGTATGAAAAGTTTAACTTTTATTACCAAAATTTGAATCTCTGCATCCCGAGATAACGTGCAACTCAGATCTTTTCCCCTTTTTAAATTTTTTACCAACCAGAAAGGATGTTGAGGGAAAAATAAATTTTTCCATTTTTTCTGCGGGAATTTAAAAAATTAATTGTCGATTATCTCTTAACCCCATCTGACATTTTTTTAAACCCGGCAATTTTAAATTATATGGACATTATCAAAAAATTTATGCCCTTTAAAAAAGACCCGTTTGCTCAGGGACTTATACAGCACATCACAGCACCCACCATCGGTATGGCTCGTTTTGCCCTCATGATAACGGGAAAATATTTCCCCTTACCCCGAATATAACTATTCACCCCGGCTTATCTGATCATTATGCAATCATGGTAAATTTTAACCCAAAACCCCCCATACCTCCATTTTGTAACCCGCCACTGGAAAAAATAAATATTAAAGATTTATGTCATGATGTTGAATCAACTGGAAAAAAGTAAACCTTTTAAAATGGTGAGCTGATTCTTTTGTCAACTGGGTTCTTGTGTCCCCTTTAAATTTGAGCGAAGGCGGACAATGGGAAACTTGGGGTAATGGCAAGAATACTGTAACCAACGTGATATTTTAAGAACATGATTAACCAGGCAAAATAACTCATTCTTGTGGAAGATAGCTCTGGTGACGATATTTAACATTGTTGAAAAAACTGCTTCATAAACCCAAAGCTCCAGGCCCATTTTACACACCTGATCATACCTCGCAAATGCTTTTTTTAAACTTTTTTTCAAAAAAAATTTAGAATATCCGTCGTTTTTTCCCCCAGTACCGTTTTTCTATCATAAACACCATCACGCAAGGATCCACAATGTAGACTGTCCATGTTTGAGCCTACCGTTTTACGGAATCAAGAAAACCACCCTGAAATCGCTCCCTCAAAATCATGTGAACTTGATCCAGTGCCAACTTCGCTAATTAAAAAAAAAAAAATTGATGTGTTTGCTAATATATCACAATTATTGTAAACAGATTCTTTCTTCCGGGTTGTTTCCCCAATAGCCAGAAGGTTGCCGGGGTTAAAACCCCACTAAAGAAAAACCCCAAATTTTGGGAAAAAGTTTTCAAAATTACCGACCAGTAGCGAATTTAAAGTACCCTTTTTAAAAAAAATCGAGCGAGTTACCATCACGGGTCTCTGACCATGTTCGTGCTAATAACCTGTTTAAAAATTTCGTCAAATTTTTAAACCATTTCACGGAACGGAAAATGTTTTCTTTGGTCAACAATGACATTTTTTCTGCCATGGATGAGGGGAAAAACACTGATTAGTTTTTTAGACTTGCGCCGCTTTTGGGCACGGTCGATCAAAATCCTTTTTTTCCCCCCCTTCAATATCATCTTGGAATACATGAAAAGCCCTGGGTTGGTGTAAGTCCACCTTTTTAAAAAGGCCTCGGCATGTTTGTATTGGAAAAACCATCTCCGAGCCTGTTATTCTTTACTATTCTGTACCCCCCAAAGGGCCCCGTGCTCGGCCCACAGTGGTTTTTCTTTTATACCTTTCCGTTCGTGATATCATTTTGAAGTATAATTTTAAAATTTCCCTGTAAAATTACTTTTTAAATCTTTCCCAAAAACCTGCCGATTCCCCGCATTAAAAAAATGGAGAAATGTATTCAAGAGATTAAATTGGATGGGCAAAACTTCCTTTAAATTGAAGGGGAAAAAAAGAATTTTTTCTATTTGGATCACGTCAAATTTTTTAAAAATTTCCCTTTCCCTTTATTAAAATTTGGGAGCAGAGGGTGGAAAAATTTTTTTTTATTTTGGGCCCAAATGACGTCAAAAAAAACAAAATAAAATTACGGAAAAAATTGTTAACCCCCTGCTCCCCAAAATTTTACAAAAACCCATAGGAGTTACCCCACCACCCAACGCCGCACAAATTGCACACCTCCCACCAAAAAAAGTGCATTTTGGGCCCCCACATTGCTCACTGCACCGGGGGGGCTGTAAAACTTGCCGTTACAAAATGCACAAAATCACTGCACACAAAACTGCACACTGCCCGCCACAAAAAGGGAAAGGGGTTTGCTGCACATATATTTTCCCCCAAAATCTCGTCTTCAGCAATTTCAAAAAAAGGTCTGGGGGTGATTTTGTCCAAAAAAATTTCCATATCACGCCCAAACTTGAAAGAACTGCACGGGTTCCGTTTTAAAGGGGAATTGTTTTTTTAAAATTATGCCAATTGTTCACAAATCTTTAAAACATTGCCCAATTTTATATTTCGAACTGCTTAAAGTTCCAAACCCATCACGCAATTTGCCCCAGCAAACATGTCACTCCTAAAGGAACCAACTTCAAAACGGAACTGGGGGGATATGTCGTTTTTTTGTCGAGCCTGAGAATCTGGGAAACATTTTAACTAAACTCAAATCTTGTCAAATATTTAAACCCGATTTTAAATCGATTTTAAAATCATCTTTTGTCACAACCCCTTTAAAGATGATGTATATTTGTAATCATTTAGGTAAAATGTATCTCGTTACATAATTTTTTTCCCATGCCATCATTGATATTATTTGTATTTTATGTTTTTCTTTTTTTCAGGGCCCTTTAGCGCCCAGGGGAGGGGGGATAGCGCGTGTAACCGGGTTTGGGTTTTGTTCGATGCAATTGAAAATTATTGTTAGGGGGTTCGGGGTAACCCCCAAAAAAAATTGTTTTTTTTCGTTTTTTTCTTCTTCTCCTTCTTCTTTCCCCCTGATTTTCCCCCCCAAAAAAAATACTTGCAAACTTATGAACTTGAAAATTTGGGAAAACTTAGAACAAAAACGTAGATGAAACATAATTTGTGGGCAAAGATTAGGTCAAACAGATATCGAATTACGATAAATCAAAGTTTTAATATTTAAAAATCATATCTCAACCCAAAAAGGGAAAATTCACATTTTTGTACCATTGTACAGATCGTTAATTTAAAAAAATATTTACAAAAGGGCCCCCATTGCCCTTTATTTCCTTCCAAACGGGTCAAATTTTAATATTTAAAAAATCATATCTCAACAACCACAAGAGGAAAATTAAAATTTTTTTAATTGTACAGATGTTAATTGCCCAAAAATATTTAAAAAAGGGACCCCTTTTGACCTTTTTTCCTTCCCAAAACCCGGAATAAATTTTTAAAAATTAAAAAATCAATCTCAACAACCAAAGAGGAAAATTAAAAATTTTTGTACCTTTTTAAGATGTTAATTGTCAAAATATTTAAAAAAAGGTGACCCCTTTTGGGACCTTACTTCCGTCCAAACGAAGTCAAATTTAATATTTAAAAATCATATTCAACAACCACAAGAGGTAAAAACCAAAATTGTTTACCATTGTATAGATTTTAATGTGGGGTTTTTTAAAATAGGTGACCCCACTTGACCTTTTACTTTTTTTGTACTGAAAAAACACGACATTTTTAAAAAAAAAACACACTTTTCGTGAAAATTTAGCCCGTTTTTTCCCACACGTCCGCAATACTCAATCGATAAAGGGGGATAAAAAACAGCCCGGGGCCGGCGGAACGGTAATAGTGTATGCCCCCTAATCGGGAAACAGATACTGAAATTTTTTTTAAACGTCCTTTTAGGAGTGTACTGTTATATTTCCTGATTTACCAGAAAGAAATTGTTTTTTTTAAGGAAAATAAGAGGTGAAATATGTGATAATGATAAACCCTGTGCCAACTCGTTTTAAAACCAACCGTACCCAACCAACCAGTCGTACGCACATGTACAATAAACGACGGTGTTTGCGTGTGGTGCCCACAAAATTTTTTTCTACGAAATTAGGAGGTAAAAGGGAACCCAAAAATAGTCATAAAGGGTGGGTTTTCAATTTTAATTGTTAAGAGGTTTTTGTATTTAACTTGTGTTTTAACAAAAAAAGCCTTTTTTAAGCGTTTTTGGTAGGTAACGTTAAACAAGTGTTGCTTTTTGTGCCGTTTATGTTTAATTTAACGTTAACGTTAGTTATGTGAACATATTTGACAGTAAACAACCCCCTCTTTTCTAACAAAATATGAAAGATGTCAAAATGTTTTTAGAAAAGAATTAAAAAGGATGGGAAAATTAGTTGATTAGGTTATGGAATTTTTCGTTGAAATTTTATGCCATTTTTTTGTTTTATTTTTTCCCAAAAATTTTCAGTTTAGTACAAAAATGTCAAGGGTTTTTTATGCACTTTCCATAAATTTTCCCCTTTCTTAGATAAACCAAACATAGACAATTATTTCACAGGAAAAATGCAAAATTCATGACACAAAAATGTATTTTTGGGGTTGTTAGTCCTGTCCCTGGGAGGCCCTCTGACATCTCACATGAAATTATGAGACCGGAAATTTTAAAACCTTTCTTTGAGGGAGTTTCATGAAAGAACATTTCTTTAATTTATTACACATTGTCAAGAATAATTGTAATTTGAAACAACCAATGCCCTTTTCAATTTCAATGGTCCAGCTACCCAAAATTATACACTGTTTTCCCATTCATATTATAAATTAGAACTCTGAAAAAATTTTTATTCTTGGTCCATGTATTTGAAAAACCTTTTTACTATTTTTACAGATGTTCATTGGATGTATTTTTTTCCCTCATTCAAAAATTAGAACTTCAAAATTTCAAATATTTTATTTTTTGGTCCAAATAAAACTTTCCTATTTTTTTTTTACAGCATGTTGCCCCAAACATCATGGGCTCAGAAAAAGTTCCAGCCACAGCCCCCCGAGACAGCGTTGACACCACATCAAAAATGCAGTATCGTAACTGTTCGTCATAAAAATCTTCATTTTTGGGGCTACATGAGGGTTTGGTTTAACGTTTTACTTAACAGATCATTTGAGAACCGGCACAATTAATGGAAGTGGTTTTCCCTTTTTGGGTTTGTTTGAATGTACGTAAATTTTCCAATTTTTTAGATGGTTCATTTTAGTAAAATTTTATAGTTTTGATTAAAAACCAGGGTTTAAACTTTAAAAAACCTTTGGGGCGGTATCACATGTGCCGTGCCTGGGGGAAAAACGGTCAACCTTAAGGCTCGTATTTCACCAATTCAATTTTTTGGGCAACTAACCCCGGGAAAAATTTTTATTACTGAAATATTTACTGGCAGGGTACGGGTTGAATCCGGGGGAGTACGGAGAAGTACAAGTTAATTTTGCACACATAGTGTCTGTAGTTCCCCAAATACTATAACATGTCCTGTGTGGTGATGGCTGCATTGCAGTTTACTTTAACCAAATGCTCACTAAAAAGACCCGAAACAAATAGCACCTTTATTGGAGATAAAAAGTCACATCATGGGGGAAGGAAGACGTCACATGGTTCTATTCCCTTGTAAACCTAACTTAAAACATTGTTCGAAGGGATCATTTTTCAGTTACATCAATCCATCATCCGATAATAAATATAAAGATTCTGTTATGTGTGTTTTGTTAATGACCCCTTATTCTTCGTCCTCTTGAAAAAAATTTTATTGTTTTTTTCAGATTCGTTTATATTTCAGATCAACGAATCCATTTTGGGATGTTAAGGTGTTAGAGTCTGTAACTTTTGGGTCCAAAGGCCAGATTTGAAGTTCATCCATTCATCAAAGGAGTTTAAGTATTTTTCAAATTATTTTTTATGGACTTATCCATCTGTGGAGCCCCCTTTTCAAGGGGAAATTTTTTTTTCAGGACCCAAGACACACTAGGTCTTTCTAGGAATTTCAAATGTTAGAACAAAAAGAATTTTATGGGAAAAGTTGTTAAAAAAAGGAACACGTTTTGAAGTGGGAAAGACTTTCCCCTATGGATAATCTGGACGAAGATTAAATTTCAGTGTTCTTAATGTAATTTTAAAAGGGTGGGCGGTGAGGTACCTTGTTCATAGGGGGGGTATAATTGTTTTTAAATTTTCAACCCCGAAGCATGTGCATGCAAAATACATTTTACCCACCTTGTAACGTTGTTTTAAGGTAGGGTAATGGAAACAAATTCCCAAATTAGTTAAGCCCAAAAGTTTCTTTAAAGTTTTGGCATATTTTAAATTAAACAAATTTTCATCACGCATCTGCGGTTGAAAAAAGAAACCCTTTGTTTCATTAGGGACACAACGAAGTTTGAATAGACCGGGTTTTTTTATTTCGTAATCCTTATGTTTTTTTTTGAACTTTGAACCGGGCCCCCCTGGAACCAAGTCTTTTTTTTAACCGAACCGGGTTTCCCGAAATTTTGGAACCGCCGTACTGCGGTAGGACCACCACAACATTACGGGGAAAAAAAAACAAATTTTTAACCGAACACCAAAAACCTTTAGGACATCAGCGCTTCACCCCTTGCCCCGTTTTTGCATACCCAACGCAGTTGATAATTTTTTTCCCGGATACCACGCCCTAACCCCATTTGGACCGAGCTGACCAAGTCCAAGAGGGCAGGGAGGGTATTGCGTACGGGAGGGTTTTCCTTTTTCCAGAACAACGCTGATACGTGTCACCCGACGCGAGCTGTTTGGGGGTGGTCAAGTTCACCAGGCAACGCCATTATTCGCTGGGAAACCATTTCCCTCCGCACGATCACAGCGGCCCCACCTGGTTGATGAACTTTTGGGGGACCCGGGCAAAATTGCACGATGGTGGAGGAAGATACAACATGACAATTGAACAGACCCCGGGAAAAGCATGTAATGCGGGTGCATCCCCAATATCAGACAAAGTACCAGGGGAAAAACACGGGGGGAAATTTTAGATTTGGCTGGGGGTCAAGGACCTCCCCCATGGGTGCAACACGCCCCAAGGCTCATCAAAGGCCTGTTTTGTTATGCAGTTGACAAGGTTTTGCGGAGACCAAAACATGTTAATGGCCCAGAGATGCCCCAAAAAACCAGATTTGGGCATATCCCCAAAAACGGCAATCAAATGATGACAGGATGACCATCTTGTTGGGCGGTTTTTCAGATGGTCAGTGGGGCGGTGGTTTTGCCCCGCGAACTTCTGCGGGGGAACAGGAAAAGATCCCGTTGGCTCATCTAAGGGGTTTGGGTGTTAACTCAACGAGAACCAATGAGGGACGGGGTGTTTGGGGGCGAGCTGAGAAATACTTGGAAAAAGAGAAAATTTGAAATTTATGATGGTCCCGGCAAAAAATGGGGGACAACAGATTGCTAGTGGTATCAGCTCTTCAAAACCCAGTCATGGGAAATGAACCATGATCTGCCTCTGCAGGGCATGGGGAATGACAGAACCATTGGTGAAGTCCAAAACTTGGTTTGGGAAAAGAGGACATAAACTCATCATTTCCTGTTCTTGAACCAAAACAAGAAAACCAAAATGGCAAATGTCCATGGTAATTATCTTGCTGGCCACCCATGGAAAAGGGCACCCCACTTTATCGGAATTGCCGAAGACGCCGGAGGCAACGAGACATACCATGATGGTAGACCAGTTCACCAGGGTGGGGAACCCTTTCCCCCTCAAACAGCAGAGGGGCTCCCAGGTGCAGGGGAGCCCCCGGGTTTGATACCCTTTCCCGCTTCACGGGCCAAGGCAGAAATTTTGGAATGTTTCCCAAATGTGCAAGGTTCTGGATCCATAAAAAAAAAGACCCCCAGGCCCCTGCAAACGGTCAGGTAGAGGTTCAAGAACTCTGATGGATGCTGTCAGGGTTACATTGGGGGTTTCAGGGCCAAGGGACAAGTTTCCCAAAAAATTTTTGGGGCCTCTGACAGTGAATGAAGCACGGGTTTACCCAAAAAAGCTTGATGTTTGGGAGAGAACTCAACCAACCCCTTGAATTTATTTTTCCCGCCTCCACTGCAAAAAACGCTCACCAACCAATGAATACTGCAGGATTTAACCAACTTGAAAGGGCTCAGACGTTGCACGTACAACCACAGTCAACCCAAAAATAAGGTGACTATGTGTGTGTTCGGATGAAGAAAAAGAGGGGAATGGTTCCCCACTAGACACAGCCTCTAACAAACATAATTATATTTTGACAATAAAATTAGTCCGCCCTTACGTCTGAAATCCCCAAAAAATTAGTCAGAGGGATGACAACAAATTAGTCAAAAAAGACAAATATTTCAAAGACTTATTTTAATTTATCGATAAACCAAAAACGTCTGAATGATAAACGTTAGTCATCTGATTTTTGCAATTTGTCATTAAAAATGATGACTAATCACATTACCCCGATAAGGTTTCATTTCTTTAAAACAAAAGAAATGAAGAAAATTAAATAAATAATCTTGTCAAAAAATTTTTTTAAATTTAATGGGGTTTTATTCAAACGGAAAAAAATGTGTATACTAAAAGAAAGTTTGAAAAATTTAAAAGATTTTTTTAAGGCTGTTGACCGCGGTTTTTTTTTTTTTCGAAGGTGGTCAACCATATCAAAAAAAAAAAAAAAAAAAACATTTTTAAAGCTGCATGATCCCTCAAGGGGAAAACCCTGTCAAAGTCTTGTTTTTGGGTTTGAAAAAAAGTACATTAAAAAAATAATAACTATAAAAAAAAGTTTAAATATATCCACAAGTTCAGCTTAGTGAATCTTTAAAATTGAAAAAGTTGGAAAACAGAAAACAAATGTAGACACGAGGAATTTCCCACATCTTTTATTCCCCCCCCAGTAGTTTTAACAGAAAAGGGAGAAAAAGGCACCCCCCCCCAAAAATAGTGCATACTTTTGCAACCATTTTTCCCGGTTTTTTAGTAAGTAAATTTTAGTAATTTAAATTTGTGAGTAAAAAAAACCAAAGTTCAAATATAATGAACATTAGGGTTGTGTTATATCCGAACCCGACCGAAACTGAAAACCCTTTCCCTTTTTTTGGGTTGGGGGCCCGTAAACGATTTTTAAAAATTGGACTACCATTTCAGTGGTGTGAAAGAAATTTTTTACTATTGAACAATGTAATGTTTAATTTTAAGGGAGAATTTTTTCAAGAGATTAACACGATAACCCCTTGTAGTATTTTAGGGACTTTTTTCCATACACTTTGTCCAACTGTTTGTGACATTAAAAAACATTTTGTAGAGAATTTATTACATTGATACGACAACCAAGAGGGTTTTGTACAGACAAAAAGGTTAATAAAACCCCCCCGGTTTGTTTATGCCACAGAGAATGCGGGTGAGGGTGTGGTTTTGTAAAAGGGGTAGTGTGGGGTTTAAAGAGTCATCGTCGAAATTTTTAAATTTTAAAAGAACATAAAAGTTATGCCAATTAGAAGTTGCTAGACTGTTACACCATGTATACAAAAACAATTTGATTTTCATGAAACGATCGATACGAGAATTAAGCGTTTTGTTGAGCTACGCGCGTTTGATGTCCCACCATTTAAAAACGACCCCAATTGTAATCCAGATACCAGATTATTCTTTTTGTTAAAAAAGATGAAATTGATTTTTTAGACGTTATCTACTGACAAAAATTTTGGGAGAATACTTTTGGGATGAATACATAAAGAAACAGTGAATCCATCCCCGCGTGTTTTTTTGTTCGTGGTACATTAAGACAGAAACTCCCGTATTATATTCAAACACCCCAAATTAAACACCCTACTAATTATTTATCAACCTTTTTTTTTGAGAAAGAACCCGTGTAGGTTCGCGAATAACGACTGTTTGATTTATACACAGGTCCTTTAGGTTGGTGAGTTTGAAAGCAAATTTTCTTTTTATCCAAAATTTTTTAATATTTAGATGTAATTTGAGATCCCATTTGAGATGAAGTTCTTTTTAAAAAATAAACCATATAAGTGGTTTTGCGATATCTCAAAACCTTTTAGTTTCTTGTCATAAAAGTAATTTGGTGGAATTTTCTTTTAAAAAACCAGAATCCCCAAAGTTACCCCAGACATCAAATCATCCCTTCGGGCGGTTTGAAAGCTAAATGTTTTTTGAAAATTGAGCGCAACGGTCATTTAAAACATTTTGGACAAAAAATATTTTTTTCTTTCACCCCAAAAAAAATTTAAAGTGGAAATTGTTTGTTTGTGTTTTTCCAAACATCAGTGTAGGTATAATCACGTACATGTACAAGTACAAAAGTTTCGACTTAAATTTCGATCCAAAATTAAAAAAGATCGAGGAAAAGGCCCCAAAAATTTTGGGCCCATTACAACGCGCTGGAAGACATAAAAAAAAAGTATTACCCCAATAATATGACCCCCAAAGTTGATTAAAAGGTTATGGGATATATATATACCTGTCACCCCAAACTTTTTTAAAATGGCCCCAAAACCCTTTTGGGGAAACACTGCCCCATGCATTTTTCAAAAATTTCCCCCGTCTGATGTCTCTCGTATGATGCAACATCAGGGTTGTAATGTGTTGCTTACCTGGATGATTTTCATCAAAATTAAAAAACACGGGAGGTTGAAAAGGATTTTAATTACTTGTTTTATTTGGGTTGTATTTAAAATTCCGTGACACCCTTCCCAAACAATCACTTGTCTTGGTATTAATTAACCAACTGAACTCATAAAATATCGGGAAAACTAGATTGTTCATTGAACTATTCAGGAGTGTTCGCACCCATTTACCTATATTTTAAAAAAATCCCAGACATATTCGTTATTCATCTGTCCAGTTGCAGTTTAAACTATCGCTATGCTTTTAAATCGTGTGAGCGAAAACCTCATTTGACCATTTCAATACGTTTCATATGAAAAAAAATACAACAAAGGATCTGTTTTTTTTCACCCCCATGTTGTGTTGTTTTTTTGTAAAAAAAGGAGGAGCAACAAAAAGAAAGGTTCCGGGTTGAATTTCCTGATTTGGGGTATCCGGTTCCAAAATATCCAAAAAACGCCACCGTAAACCATAAAGACACAAGTTATTGTAAAAAAAAAAGTATAACGGGTTTGTTTTTAAAACTTATAAACGAGTGATAAATGACAAATGTAATCGAATGACAGAAACAAACCCCATACATGTACCATTACTCAAATTAAAAAAAATTGAAAAAAAAGGTTTTTTCCAAACATTGCTTATTACCTTATAAAATTAGGTGATATTGAAAAGGGAACATTTTTTTGGCAAGTGATTTTCCGTTTTAATAAAAAAGGCAAGAAAAATCTCACGAATAGCACCATAACTGATTCCAAATTTTGTAAATTAAACCAGGGAGTTTAATTTTAAAATTTCAGTGAATTCAAAAGACAAAGACAACCCTTTTTTAAAAACCCATTTGTTGGTCACAACTTGTCGAATGACCACTGCACGTTCGACCACATTATCCGTACATTCAGGAAATTTCTAGAAGAAGGAGCTTTTAAACTTACGTTTGCCGTTAAAAAATATAAAACGGGCCCAGGTATCTGAGGGGTCCGAATCGTCCATTTAATGTAGGGGCCCCACTCCTGTATATCAATGAGAAAAAAAAAACCCAAAAAAATATTTAAATTAGATTGGGGATGTTTTTTAGCAAATGATGTTTTTTGGGGTGATATTAAAAGATTTTTTGGAGCGCAACAGTCCATTTCCCAAGTAGCAAAAAAGGAGGTCACAACCAAAACCAGGGTTAAATCCCCCGGTTTTTAAAAGTCTCAAATGAACAGCAATGCTCATTGAGGTGAAAAAGCATAAAGAGTAAATTTGCGGGAATGCCCATGAAAAGGGGCTGGGTTACCACGTAAAAAAGTTCAAATTGGGTAACATTCTCAGAGTATACTGATGAATGTCGAATAAAAAAAATTTCAAACCACTTTAAAGGGGTTTTTTCACGGGTTGCATATAAGGACCCAAAAACTCTTAGATTGTTTATGAACCACAGAAGTCAATTTATTTTTTTAAAAGTTTAATTTATTCAATACAATATTTTCGTTAAATTTTAAAATTCTTTTTCATATCAAAAAACACACATTATGTACTACCCCTTAGCAAGTAGCAAATACGCCGCCTTTCAACAAAACCGGAATACCAAGTATGACTGACAGAAGGCCTTTAAATAAGTTTATAAAAGACCAATTTAATCAAAAATATAATCATTTGACAAAAACTTATTTAAAGCCCCCCACAATATTATTTTGGAACCTTTATTGACTAAACTTAAGTTTTACCCAATGCAAAAAGTTTTACATTATGATAAAAAAACCAGAAAACCGAATGGGATTGTTTAATGTTGAGGTGAATCAGCAAGACAAATTTCGATTCTGTTTTTCTGCCTGAATCATATTTTCATAATTTTCTTAAATGTTGCACTTGGAGAATAACTTTAATATCCCCTAATCTTCAATCAATTAAGACCCCTTTCATTTATTTTTTGAAAGTGGAAAATAATGTTGTAAGGGGTTTTTTAGGTTTTTTCCCAAAAACCCAAATGCCTTTTTTAGATTTTTCCGTTGCAGAGGGGTGTTATCCAGAGTTTTGGGAAGTCTTCCAATTTCCCGACCCAAACAGCTTAGGATGGCACTTTCTTTTCAGGCCTTTGTCCAAAATTCTTTATCCATTGTTCCCGAGTCTCTTAACCCGATAACATCTTTTAAAATCAAATCAAGAAAAAAAAACATAAAAAAAAATTACAACGAAATATGAAAAACCCACTTCTTTTTTAGTTACATGCCCTTTACATGTAATGTCCACTTTATATTTATTCATTTTATTATTTTTTCTGTATTTTTTTGCTTTTTAGACGATTGATGAACATTTGTTTTTTAAAAAGGATATAAAGCTCATAAAAGTAGTAGGCCAGTAGTCTGCATTTTTATTTAATGAAAAAGTAACAATTATATTTACATTTTTTTAAAAAAATTTTCTAAGTTTGACCGTTTAAAAAAATTTTTCAAAACAATGAAATAAAAAAAAAAAACAATAGAAAATAATAGAAAATAAAAAAAAAGAAACTGAAATAAAAAATCAAAAAAGAATTGAGGAAAAAATGGTTAAATAAAGAAATGAGTAAAAAAAGGGAAAATTTAAAAAATAAAAAAAACAAAAAAAAGATTATTTTATTTCCCCAAACCCCACAAACAGTGACAAAACCAACACAAAGGGGATCGATGTCAGGCAGGCATTTTGGGGGAGAAAATGGGTTTTTTTTAAAAAAACTATTTTTCCTTGAAAAAAATATGCATGAAAGTGCAAATAATTTTGGCCCTGTTTCCAGAACCTGGCAATAAATAATTTAAGGTATTTTAAAAAATTTTTGTCTTGAGTTGTCGGGGGTTGCATTGAGTTGTCGTGAAAACCCTCGAGTTGATAAATAGTGACCAAAAAAGGCCTCCAATAAAACATTCACTTTAAAACAACGAAAAATGACTTCTTTGCAGTTGATGACATTCCCGAGTTCGTTTAATTTTTTGATGTTTTATGGTTTTTATGAACAAGATTGCAGAGATTAGACAGCGTTCTAGCAAAAATATTGGGCACAAAAGCAATCGAACAATGATTGACACGTCGATACAATGGCGGCCAATAATGCAAACGGGGGCGGTTCACTAATGGACCCGTTCGATGAAAAAGCGAACCGCAAAATACCAGTTGGTTTAAAAAATAGGAATTGGGATAACGCCCTTTCGTTTTTCTTAGTCGTAGGGCGAGAACTTAGTTTGGGGGAATAATTTCCATCCAGGCAAATTATTTGGATTTTTTCACCAATTTGAAAGAAATAAATTCAATTATCATGAATGAATCAAATGGTACACAAATGTATAAAAATTTTTTTGACCATTTTCATATGAATTTAATATACAAAAATGTTTAAAATATGTGTTTATGAAAAAAATCAAAATCCGAATGACTTGAAATAAACCCCAGCGAAAATTCATTCTGAAAGCAATTATAAACGAAATAATCGTTTTGCTCATAACGAATGACTTATTTTTTTTAGTCACAAACATCAGCAAAGAAACCTAAATTGGCCGTACAAACATTAGTCCAGTTGATTTAAATATTGAGATTGACAATCTAAATTGTCGTTTTTACCAATTTATGACACCAATGACAACTTTGTTTGTGTATAAAGGAAAGTGCAAGAAACCCCCCCCTGAAAGGCCCCGATAATTATCGAAAAGGTTCTTCACAGGATAGAATATAGAAATACATTTTCACAGCCATGATCGCCTCAAAAAAAGCAATGATCGGGGTGCCCCAGAAGTGCACTGGGACCCGCCGAAAAACACCCAAAACAGCCGAGTTTTTCGCAAAGAGCCGATGATGGTAGTTTATGATCCAGGGGACGAATGGCAAATACCACGGGGTGTGTGATGTACCACCGGGGGAAGGAATGGCCATGGCCCGTATCTGTCCAGTGGGGGGACCCCCCAATTGGCGGGTATGTAAGAATCCAGGAAACGGGGAGGAGAGGCATCCAACACCCACTTTCACGACATGGGCTGGTCCGGTTAGGATACACGGAGTATGCAGGAGGTCGAGATCGCCCGTGCGTTGTCTTGACGCCATCTTGTTGTTCAGTTTTCCCAAAATATCCATGTAAAAGGGGAGAAACCCAGAACCCTTTTTAAAATTTTACCTTCCCCCTCGGGCGTCCGGGCGACGATAAGGGTTAAATCACGGTATACATAATACCCTGATGGTGAAGTAAAAAGTGTTGTTTTTTGAAATAACTTGTTATTTATTGGGAAACGTACTTTTCAACCTAGTATCAGGGGGTATTTATACTGGCGAAATGAAATAGATAAACAAATTAACCTTTTTTTTTTTTTACAGAGGCCCCCTCATTAACAAATATCAAAATAATGATGAACGCGAAAGCGGCGCAAGGGGCCCTTATTGACAGTTAAAATAAGACGAACAAATTATTGTAAAAAAAAACGGCGGTTTTTTTTATAACTTGTTTTGAGTTTTTACCCAAATTTTTGCCAGAGAGGCAAGAAAATTACGAAAAGAAAAAAACGGTTTAACGTGTCGCAGGGGGATTTGTTGTGACGATTGGGAGGAGGGGAAGATCGCTGGGGTCCCCAACAACTTAAACGTCAAAAACCCTCACGTCGTTTTTTCCCCAAAAATTTCTGGGAATTTTTTTATTTGTATTGAACACCCAAAGGATATATTAAAGGAATGTAATAAAATAGACCCAAAAGGGTAATTGGGTGTCTAAACAAAATTAATAATGTATAATTTATATGCGCACGGGAAAAACTTTTGTTAGGGGGTTGCAATTAAGGGGGGGGGACATCTTTATCGCTTTTTTCCCCAGATCGCCGTCCAACAGGGTTAATAAAATAAATTCCGGGTCCCAAAACATTAAGGAAAACATAGAAAAAACATTTTTATGTATGTATATCGTCCATGTATGAATTTTTCCGAATTTTTGAAAAAGAATATTTTTTGGTTAGATTTCGGGAAAACTTTCAAAACATGACATATTACGGGTTTCATAAACTTTTCTAACATACTTGTTACAAAAAAAAAATTATAGTGAAATTGTATGATTTACTGGTTAGTTTTGGAAAGTGGTGTTGTTTAATGACCACGATTTTACTAAAAAAGTAAGGATTTTAAAGACCCCATTTTTTCACGAACGTCTGTGATTTTATTGTTCTATGCCGTCAAATCTGTTTTAAAAAAATTTAAATTTATCCCAAAAAGGACAATTTTTTATAGAAGGGAACGAAGACTACTTTAAATTTTGGTTTCCCCCGGGAGTGAAAAATTTTGAAATGAAAAATTAATTAATATGGAGAAAAAAAATTTTATTGACAAATGTTAACAGCATTTTACACATTTTAAAAGTTTTAGACTTTTGCAAACATTTTAACCCCCTTTCTATTTTATTGGTCTTCAAGAATATTGTTTAAAAAGTTTTAAGAGCTTCCCCAAAATTATACATTTTTTTTTTAAAATCAAAAATATTTTATTTTCAAGATTAAAAACAAATTTACAACCATCTGGAGTAAGATGAAACATGATTCAACTGTTTTCTTGTACATTTTCTGTAGATTAGAATGCATTTTACACAATAAAAACACTTATTTGGCAACATGAGTTGGTCCACGTCAGTACGAGGTAAACAAAATGCTCTGTGTTGTAAGAAATTATTTGCTACATAAATTAGAACCCAATGTATCAAAGTCTTACTGCAATTTTTCTATTTTACAAGTAAATTATATGAAACAGCATTTATTGTTAATATGCAAAGTAATACAAACATAAAATGTATATCGATCATCACTATCATCATTCATGAATTCCGCAGACTGTGTAGATTTTCTTTTTAAATAGACCCATCATAGAGTCGTTGCAAATAAAAACATAAAATTTTTTATTACGGAACTGTCATAGTAAAATTTTCTCGTATTCAAATTGGTATCAATATTTTCATGATGACACAGCAAGAAGATTATAATGAGTAATATGAACATAATTTATATCCCCAAGGATTTCCCAAAATGCTGTTGGTAACAATATTAGAAACTACTAGGCAGGGGCGATATCGATTTTGTCATCCACGATATATCTTTTAAACATATATCGCGTTTTCGATAATATCGCGATTATTTTTTTCACGCATGAGGTTTTTAGATCCGATAATAACAGGATTTACCTGTACAAGCGTCACATTAAATTACCTTTGTTACCTGAGACACGTGGAAACGCCCCGTTACGAGTCACCATGCATGGCCATTGGCAAATGGTTTAAAAATTATGGGGTTTAATACAGGTGAGCGTCCCAATGAAATCATCGGCCTGAGTTTGCGGGATTCGTTCAGGGACGGCGTCATTTATAAACACGTGACGAGGTTTATTCCTGCAGAGTACCGTGGAGAATAAAACCATGTGATTGTGAAACGTCATTTGCACTTCGGAAAATTTACCGAGTTTGGATTATTCACACTATTTTAAATAAACGTACGTGGTTTATCAAGAGTACGGTATATGTTTGTCACTAGACAAGAGTCCCAGTATGGTTTAATTTTGGTTTAATATAATAGTGTCCTAACCCAACTTTGATTGAGCTGCTCTTGATCCATGCTTTGATTTAATTTATGACTAATGTGAGCACAGAGCACCTGCAATTCCCGTAAATTTTATTTCTGCATATTAATATGCATGATATAATATGGCTGGTTGCCAGCTAGAGTCACTGACCACCACTGTGAGACTAAACATTATCTACGCATTGTTGGATCAAAACCCCATCAACCCCCAACATTTAATCCGATAGATTTTTGAGTGGCGGTCTATTATTAAACAACGCCCTGTCAGGCGGCTCCAATTGTGATCGACGTCGGCTTACCACAGAAGTAGTTCGATTTTTTCTCACTCGAAAGCTGAAAAGATTTCCCCAAAGTTTTTTCCATGAATTTCTGAGCCGACGGACAATCGATGATTTGTTTTAATCGCTCTATATTTTTTTCATCCGATATATTTTTTCATCGGGGTTTGGATATCTCGATAATTAAAAAGTTCTCGATATCATAATCCAATAAAAATAGTCGATATACGATATTATCGTGTCATCGCCCAAGCCTAGAAACTACAATTTATCAAAAATTTCTTACAGAAATATGAACCCCAATTTGGGAACGGTTAAAAACACAACTCTGGCAGCCCGCGCGAAACTAAATCTGCTTACCTTATCATGGGCCCAACCAACCATGCGTAAAGGTGAGAATTGAAGGGTGATTAACTGCGTGGAGCACCCCCTTAGTTGTGATACTGTGCATATGTCATTATTATTATTATTATTATTATTATTATTATTTATTATTATTATTATTTTATTTTTTTTTTTTTTATTATTGTTTTTTTTATTTTATTATTATTGTTATTATTATTTTATTTTATATTTTATTTTATTTTATTGTTATTTTATTTATTAAGTTTTTTTATTGTTATTTTATTTTATTGTTATTGTATTGTTATTGTTATTGTTATTTTATTGTTATTTTATTTTATTTTATTATTGTTATTTTGTTATTATTATTATTATTCATGGATATTTACGATAACATCAAGATTAGAACTTAAACCCAAAGCGTAGGGTTTCCCCATACACTGTAATGTGGGACAACATTTATGACGTGTGTCCTAATGTTTCAATCTTCTAGATTTTTCTGTGTTTATTTTGAGTAAAAGAAATTGTTTCGTCATTTAAAAACACGTTAATTCCTTTCAAAACTTTCAAAGATTAATTTTATGATAACTGAGCACTACAAGAAAGAACGTTACCCAAATACAAATATACAAATACCTTCCTTGTAAGATAACATAACTTTGTAGATATTCTTTAAAATAGAGTTACAATAATTATTTTGTTATAAATGTAAATAACCTATTTTTAATTAAATAGTTACCTTTATAAGATCAAACTGCTATGTATAATACTTTATCTACAAAATACACCAACATTTGATTAGTAACTTATAATTTGTTACATTGATATATTTTAAAATTAAATGTTCACTTGGAACTGGTTTTAAAAATAGTTAAAAAGTGAACCCTTTTTGGTATGTGGCTGATAAAAGAGTAACAGTAATTACTGATCAAACCATGATACTTTGCGACCTTCGATCCAGTTGTGAGGATGGGGTGGTTTTGAATAGGTGACGTCACATATCCACGAGAGCATGGCAGCCATTTAAAGAAATATTTGTTTCGTTATTGTTCTTGATGTAAAACGTTAAACAAGGTTATGGTGATTTGTAAACATGACGTCATTTCTTCGGCCCCAAAACAGCGACTTGAACATCTATCTGTCTTTGGGAGTGCATCCTTCGTTGCACCCACAACACTGTGTCTCACGCCGTATGCAAAATACACGATGAGTCCTGAAATGTTTGATGTAGGAATGTGTTGGGCTTATGGGTGTTTTAAGAATTAATACAGAAGGATTTCAAGTGATGTTTTATAGCATCTAATTTTGATTTTGACTTCTTCATTCAAATATAAAACAGCACAAACAATACCGTAAAGATAAACAAATATAAGGGACACGTTACAAACGTCCAAAGGTGATAGTCTAAATACTTATTCACTGTGCCTTTGTGGCCTGAAAGAAAAGAGATTACAAAAATTGTCAGCAATGACATCAACTACAAATTAAAATAATTTAATGCTTAGAAACATCTATGAATACCTGAAGTTAACTATACACCAAGTAAGTGTTTTTAAAGACACTATACACTCTCAACAATATAAATAAGCCGATTATTACAAAAACTTCTTGGTGTAACATTGATGATGTATCAAACATCCCTTGAAATATTTATGCTAGGTCATGTTTTTGTGAAATTAGAAACTTCAAAACAATTCGTCTCCTTCGCTGATATTCCAGGAATGAATATGAATAATAGCCTGAATGCGTGTTAACATTTTCGTAAACGACACAATGAAATAAGCTGAAACATTCGCAAACAAACATTTAAGCACTTAAGCTTTAAAACTGTGAAAATTAGTTTTTCTGAATACTCTTGAAGTAATATACAGTATATTGCGTTCTAGTGTTGTAGTATTGTTATACTGTGGTTCAAAACACTTTATTCAAACGTTTCGAATTATGCTAAACACATAAAATCTAACAACCCCATGTACGTCTTCCTCCCCTTTCCCCATCTCTTTCCCTTCACGTGTACGTGTATTCCCCTTTGTTATATGATTAGTATGTCTTACGAGACACATCCAGATGAACAGTTGCAAAACCCGCTATCAATCCGAACCAAAAGAATGACGTCAACGAGTAAGCCAATGAGTGGTAGGAAAGGCATCAAAGGAACCTTCAATCAAAGGCATAAAAACAAGAATTAAGTAAACAACTAATTCATTAGAGCCAAACAGGGAGGGGGTATATCACCACAGGGGCCGCCCTGTTGTAAGCCTAATATAAAGTGTATAGAATTAACTGGGGGTACAGACAGTAAACAGGAGAAATGACAAAAGAAAGGCACCAGATCAGGAACCTTGATAATTTTAATAATGAAATAATAAAAGCGACAACCTTTTGAGTGAATGTTAATTACGCTACATTAACATAAAACTTAAACAATTTGTAATAAAAAATTTGTAACATTTATCATGGATCAAATTTCAATTTTTCCAAACTTGACCAATTTCATATTTATTTGTTATGAGGTCAAATTAACTAGACTGATACTAGACAATGAGGAAGGGCCCAAGGTGGTTGATAAGTAAAGTTTGCATTGCGCTTAGAGGTTGGCAAAATATTTACTGTCTGTAGTTATGGGTAAAAAGCAAAAAACCAAATATAAAGAACAACTGTCGTACGGGATTGTCCTCTATTACACTGTATGCAAATCCCATAGGAGTGGGGTTTAAAGAAAAGTTAATGAATCAACCTTCAATTCTACAATTCACCTGAGGTTTGTTTTTTGACGGGAAAAGGGTGAATATGTAGGATCCTGGAGGACACACAAGACCCAAATATTGACGTTAAATTTCATGGAAAATTTTGCGATTTTTCCCTGTCTGAATTTGTCAAATTTCGCGACCGGGAAATTACGTCATTTTTTGGGTCTTGTGTCTCACTGAATTAGTTTGAATTCGCTGGTAGCCACAGCGTGAGGTCTCTGTAATCCAATGCATGTGTTGGGGGAAGGGTGGCAATACAGAGTCATATGTTTCAGATGAATACCATGAAAGAAAACAGTGAATCCATCTCGCGTATTATTTTGGTCGTGAATGTATTAAGACGTAAACTACCCGTAATTTATATTCTAATACACCCTAACAAACACCCTACTAATTATTTATCAATCCCATTTTGCCTTTGAGAAAGAACCTGCATAGGTTCGAAACGTAAGCCAATAACGTTTTGAGTTTATACTATAGGTCATTTAGGTTGGTAAGCAGTTTGCACAGCAATCTCTATTTATCCCTAAAAAAAAAAATTAATTTAATAGCCGTCTATTGTATCACCCACAGAAGTAGTATGCGTGTTTTTTCTCAAGCTTTGAACAAAAAGCATTATAATAAACATGGGTAAGTACAGTAAAAAAGTCTCCGGTTTTCGTCATAGGTCGGCTTCAAAATCGGTGACTATAGTAACGCGCTTTTTTCCTTTTTTTCTTCTTTTCTTTTCTTTTTAAAATCTATTTTATACGCGGTATTAGAACCAAAAATAAATTCCCATACAGAGTATAGTGGGAAAGAGGCCACACAAAACAGGCAAAATCATCTATATGAAAAATTTAATCGTGTATTTTCCAAATATTGGGTATGAAATATTGCATTTTTCTACAGCATTCAAGAAAATGTGTACATTTACACAATTTAATAAATAAATAAAATAAAAAAAAGTTTGAGAATATTACGTTGTCTTGAATAAAGGCCGGATGGAGTTATAATAAAAAGAGATACTAATTCAAGAATGATATACTCTTTTAAAATTGTCTAGAATGATACAGTTGTCTTGGACCGAGAGCTAATAAATCCAGAATAACTAAGACTAATGGTGACACCATGTGAAAATCTCTATTGAGTAGTAAATTGTTCTGAAAGAACAGGCAGCTCAACTCATCACACCCATCGACACATGGCACCCCAGACGCATCAGAGAGGCCATGTATTGAAATTGTTAAACACGATACTGTTCCAAGGACATCGGTTTCACATCAGCGATATTTATGACCATCACGGAAGAAGGATCTTCTATTCCAAAGTCCACAACCCCCCCAGACTGAGGGATCTCCTATATCCCAAGTCAACCACCCACCATCCCAGACTGAGGGATCTCACATCCCAAGTCAACCATCCTCCTTCCCTGTGCTTGTTCCACAACTGATTCAGTTCAGTGATCACACTTTTCCCCCCCCTCCAGGATCCCAGTACCAAGTTCCCACCTGACGCCTCAACGCACAATCCTCCAGCATCCAGCCATCGATGATCCTCCAGCAGTACCTGCTTTGGTTCAATATCTGAGATAAGCGCCTGAAATTTATGACGTCATCAAACATTTTAAAAGATAAAAAGTACAATCACTTTATTCAAAGAAGTCATATTCAAATTCCATGGGTTTTTTAAAATTTTTATTTTCTAAACCTTTCCAGAGGGCGTTGTGACAGGTGATGACGCCCTCAGTCACATTTTGAAAAGGTAACATGTCAATAGTATTCGTCCACGGAGGCACGCCCAAATACCATATAGTGTTGGCTGCAGACCCTATAAAAGCTCGAATTTTTTCAGTTAAACTTCCCGTTTGACCGGAACGAGGGTCAGATTTAGTCTGTGTACGAAATGTCACATTTTATAACTCAAGATTTGTAAGATGATGCAAAAATTGTGTAAATATCTTTGTGGTTCATGAGATATGATTTTTTGAAATATTAAAAATTTGGGTTTTAGTATTTCGATATCTGATGACGTCACCATGACGTCACAACCTTTTCCTGAAACTGTATTCATCAACTTTATTGACAACTACATGTTATGGTCATGTATGGTCAATTTTAAAGGCCATTTAACTTTGGAACTATGTTTTTGTTCGACAAGTCCCCATTGAGGAGAAGAAAAATAGGCTCAAGTGTTTGTTAGAACAAACACACGGTTCGTTCTACTTCGGTTCAATCAAATTATCATCGATGATGTCAATCATATTTTGCAAAGGGTATCATCTTTTTTTTTACAATATCAATTTCATATTCAAAAGACCTATCAATTTTGGTTAGAATGTGTTGAATTTGAACTACCTGTTTAGACCGGGAAAAAAAGGTCAGATCGGTAATTTGAAGTTATATTAAAATTCCTCATGTCCTAAAAAAACGTTAGTCCGGTTTGGTTTAAAATC
>JAQQFT010000458.1:0-26212 GCA_029582265.1 Zoroaster sp. YZ-2022 | reverse complement strand
CTCCCCCAAAATGTGGGAAAAAAATTGGAATTCCCCACTTCAAAACCTTAAAAAATTTTTCGAATTTAAAGGCCCCCCTTTTGATTAAAAACCAGAGGTTTCAGCCTTTAATTTAAAACAGCAAAAACCCGGCTTTGGGTAAATTTTAAAAATTTTATGCTTTTCTTAATCAACTTGTTGTTTCAATGAATAAAAAAAACCCCCAACAAACTACTAAAATTGTCATTTTCACTTGACGTTTTGACCCACCGGGGGGGGGTTTTTGGGTCAATCTTTAAAAAGGGATCCATTTTCAAATTTACATTACTCAACCCCAACAGTTCTAACCTTTTTATTATAGCCAGGAAAATAAGTGAATTGTTAATTTATTGCCATTGGGCCGGAAGAGTAACTTTAACGTTATTAATTTTAGTTTTTCATTTTACGGTTTTTGGCCCTCCCTCTTCAAGTTCAACGCGCGCTGCCGCCACCCATTATTTTATCGATTCGAGCCACTGTTCCAAAAATCTCACCCAAAAATGTCATCTTTTATGCCCGCATCATGATTGCAACTAAATTCAACTGCCCTTTTTGGGAAGCAGGGCTAGCACCAAAACCCAAAAAGTGCCCATTTTCTTTTCATAAATTTTTTATACACGCATTCCTGTCAAAGGGGGCCCCAAACCCCCAAAACAACTCAAGATTTTCCGGTGGTGTTTTGTCGCCGTGGTGCAACATCCCGATTCCGCACCTTTAGACCCCAAAGGAAGCTACACAACAAAGGCTTTTTTAAACCCGGATCGAAAGGGTTAAAGAAGGCCTAATAAAAAGTCCCGGGTTGATTTTGGCTAGCCCGGGATAAAATAAAACGGGGAAAAAATTTTTTTAATTTTTTTTTTGGGGTTTTTTGGACTTTGGGGGCAAATTTTATCTTTCACCCAGTTTTTCCTTTCCTTTTAAAAATAAAAAACAAAAAAATTTCTAAATTTTTAAATGTTTTATCTCAAAGGGGTTTTTCCCTTTTAGCTGAACAAACCACCGTATAAAATTAAATAATAATTTTGGGTAAAATTAAAGCCTTTGGGCAGTTAACAAACTATTTGTCTGAATTTAAAGTAAATATGAAAAATAATAAAAACAATTATCTAAAACAATGCACTATGAATACAGTGCTAAACGTATTTTAAACCTTTTTCAGTCCCACCCTTTCAGGAGTACCCACCCCCCTTCCCGGCATGCTTTGGTATATTTTTATTGGCATCCCATTATTTTGGGCAGATTGTGGTTGAGCAATTTTTTAAACCAAATAAAAAGGGGCAATAAGAAAAACATGGTCTGTAGTCCCTGGAAGAGAAATAAAAATGTCAGTGAGAGGCATATTACCTGTCGATTTTCCCACGATTCAATTGCTTCCCCCTTTATTTCCCCTTCCCGTTCTCGTCAGTTTCAAAATGATTTGCCACCGACGAATAGTAGTACACTGTAATTGCCCCGTATATAAAAGGGAATGCAATCCGGCATGCATTGTCACCTATATTCAAAGGACGCCTGGTGGTTTTTGGAACGGTTTTTTCCTATACTTTCCCCAACCCCATTGAAACATGCACACGGTCTCCATTTGTTCTAGAAAGGGTTTTGAAGTTTAAAAAATTTTTTTTATTTTAAAAAATGGTAAACCGCAACCCCCGTTTGTTTTGCGTAACCCGGGGACATCCAACACCGTCGGGCGCTCTTTTGGGCACCGGGGTGTTTGAATTTTCAAGCATCCACTATAATGACAGTTTTTTTCAAGGTTTTTTCTTTAAGAATGAAGACTTGTGTGAGACTTATGTAAGACTGTTAGGACAATAAAGTTAATTTAACCCAATTCGTGGATTATTGGTAAAGATATTGTCGGTTAATCTTTAAACCCGATAAAAAATAATGCCATGATCGGCTAATTTTTCCAAAAGACGCGAGCAGACTGTAGTAAAAATTTGGACATGTTGTTCATGCCGCTTCCGTCTTGATATCTACCGGATTTTCCCCCCCTGATGTGGAAATTTTGGGAACAGAAGGGATTCAGGAGGGTTTGAAACGATGTACATAATTTTCTCCTGCGTTTTATTGTTTGTATTCATGTTTTTCTTGTTTCCCCCTTTGAGGGGAGCGGGGGTGGATATGTGCCCCTACAAATGTTTATTATTATTATTATTATTATTATTTTTTTTTTGATATTATTTTATTATTTTTTTTAATTATTATCATTTGATCTATTATTTACTCGTTATCTACAGAAGTCGGGGGGGCGTACGCCCTTGCTCGATTCATTATGAAAAAAAAAGGGGGACGAAAAATACAGGCGTTAAAAGATAAATTGTTAATTATCATTTTTTTTGGTTCAATGTAAAAAGGGAATTTGTATTTTTCTTTCTATTTTGGATTTGGGAAAACATTTTTTATGTGGACTTTCGCCAGTTCAGTGAAACCTTCAGTGTCCAATAAAAAAAAGACAATCCCCCTTTTATAAAAGTTTTCATGCATCCGTTGATAACAAAAGGGGCGCTTCACATGTAAACAAACGGACGTCTGCGGGACTGGTTCATAAGATGGTACTTATGCTGATAGGCCTAGCATCTATTGGGGGTTTTTGTTTTTGTTTTTCAAACAAGGACTCAAGGATATAGTTTCAAACGAAGTTTAATGTTTGCGTTTAAAAAAACAAATGTTGATAAAAAATCGGCAGGTGCGCCACTATTGAACTTTAAAGTCTGGGGTCTCAAGAAACATTGTAAAAATGTACACCATATTGAATTTATCTCTTGAAATCACATTTGCCCGCATTTCCAATTTTAGGTAAAAAGGGTTGATAGGGAAAAAAGTGGCAGAAAATAGTTTCCGAATGGGTTTTCCACAGTTTGCACAAGTTTCGCCCCATTTTTTTTGTTAGTTCAAAGCTGAATTAGTACAAGGAATTTTTCACTTTTTTTTTTGGCAAAACACTTGTAAAAATTTTGTCCCCTTCACGTGATTGAAACTTTTATATTCCCCCTTGTCGTAGAAAGAAATGCATTTTTTTTACCCCCCCCTCCTGGCTTTGTGAAGCAGTCGTAGACCCTTTTTCCCTGTTTTGTTTGTACTTTACTTTTTGGGAAGATTTACCCATTTCCCCCATTCCTGACTCCAAGGTAAAAAATAAAATAATGTCATATTTATAATACGGACTGTCTAAATTAGCACAGAATGGGGGAGAACACGGGAACCTCCGTGAATTGAACCCCTTTCAAACGCCCAGTCTGGTGTATTGAAGGGTAGCTGTACCAGTTTTTGATTAAAAATAAAATTGAATAAGTACATTTGTATCGGAATAGGGGGAAAAAAACATAAGAAAACCCGGGGCCAAAAATTGTGGCAAAACTTTTTATTAATTCATTAAATAACATTATTCAAAACCTTCCCAACCCAGTGAATAATTTGCCGTTGGAGAAAAAATGAGTTGTTTTTTTAACGATTTTGTTGTCTCAAAATTGCCTTGAATGATATGTGCTTTTATTAAAAGGGGAAAACAGTCCTTTCAGCACCCAAGAGTCATTATGCAAGAGATCTAATTTTGAAAAGGCGCCCACATTTTGCAGTAAAACACCCCTTGGTTTACATTAGTGGTGGCTCTGAAATAACAAAAGTTAGAGTCTGTTAGGGGGAAATTTATTTCTATAAAATTTAAAAGAATAAAAAAAAGATATATGGTTCCTTTTGCTTTGCACATTTTACGGATAATTTTAAATGAAGATGATTTAAATAAACTAAATGCAAATTGATTTTATAAATGACTATTTTTAAAATTAAAAACCCCTCATGACCAAAGTAGTGGTAGAAATTTTTTGGGAGTTGCATTCAAACTGATAAAATTTCATACCGATTATTCGCCTGCCATTAACATATTGTGTTTGAAAAGTTATAAAAAAAATTTTGGGAAAAACGGTCCATTTCGGTTTTAAAAACACCCGATGTCTCATTATACCCTAGTGAAAATAGCCAATAAGGATAATTTTAAAACATCCCAAAAAAGACGTTTAAAACCCAAAGTTTTTAAAATGGTATGAAGGTTAAATTTAGGGGTTTTCCCTTTGAACCCCCGGAGGTCCGGGTGATAACCCCCAAAGTTGGGTTCTCTGGTTGAGTTCATGTCGAATGACACGATTGGAAAAAAATCAAACCATATAAAAACCTTTATTAAAAAATTTATAACCAACCAAAAAAAAATTTTGATGATAGATTTACAAAACCCGCCCCCCCCCCATTTTTTCAATGAGTTTAATTTTTTGTATGAATTATAAAAAATACTATGAACAAAACATTGTTTGGTTTTAAGTCAAAAATGCATTTTGAAGAATTATTTAAATGTAATATTATGCCCCTTTTTCATTTTTTTTCAGTTTTTTGTAGGGCCATGCCCAAAATGCTTGTCTTTTTTGGGTTTAAAAGGTAGTATCAACTTTTTTTTTTTGCTGTTTTTTCAACATGGATGGGTTGGGGGTTCATATTATAGTAAAAGGACGGACCTGTTTTAAATTTTTGTTTTCATAGATTTTTGAAAATCCCAAAATAAAATGCTTTTGGTAGTTTTGTGGTCATTTTAAAAAATGGTTTTTCCCAATGATTCCCGGGCCAATCGTTGAAATTAACAAATTCCCAATTTTTCTTGGGACCACAGCACAGCATGTCCCGTTTTTTCCCAAAGATGCTGGAAGTTATCTCATAAGGTATTTCATAAACCATTTTTTTTTTTATGTTTAAATGGTGTATACTAAACGTACTTTAAATATACCAACCAAAAAAACCCCCCTTCCCAAAAAAAAAAAAAAAATTTTGGTCTGATTAAAAAACTAACTGACCCAGTAAAAAAACCATTAATTTTTTTCTCCCGTTTTTATAATTGTCATGTTTTTAAAAGTTCAGTGAACAAAAAATTTGTTTAAGAAATGGTTAATAAATATTGGCCCACTTTCCAATTGCAATTTTTTTTCAGCCCCTTTTGGACATAAATTGTTAATTTCATCCAAAAATTTTTTAGCAAAATAGGGGGTGATTTAGTTTATTGATTATTGGTTTTCCCAAAAAGTGCTAATAGTTTGTGAATTAGAAAAAAAAAGTAAAAGGGGAGGGATTTTCTTTGGTTTGGGGATATTGTTAAAAAATTTTGTTTAAAAAATTTTGGGTTCCCCAGTGTAAAAAATGACGGTAATGTTTATATTAAATTTTTAAAAAAAATATCATTACTTAGTTTTATGGTTGTAAATTAGGGTTTACGGGTAATTTTTTTTTTCCTTTTTGTTTGGACCTGTGCTAGGTATTTCAGTTCAACAAACGAAAAATGAAAAAGAAGATTAAATTTAAATGAACAAAAATTTCCTGTTTCAACAAAAAAAAAAAAAATGCACCTGATTTTGTACTAGACCGGATGAAATAAAGGGGGGGTGAAAATTTGAAATTTATATTTGCAGTTTTGGGTGGTTAGTACTTAACTTTATCTTTCCCCTTTTTTTTGTTTTTTTTAAGAAAATTTTGGTAAAACCTACCCTTTTTGAAAACCCAAAAAAAAAAAAATCTCAATTTTTCTTTAGCTGAATAAACCACCCATAAAAATTTAAAAATATAACAATTTGTAAATTTAAACCCAAAGTCCTCTTTCCATCTTCCCCAGAAACTTAACCAAAAAAATATGACTTGTTTATGGTTTTGTGAGGATACAAAGGGGAAATGAAAACAAAGTAAAAACAAAAAAAATTTTGAATAAAACCAAAACTGTGGTGTGATTTTTTTTTTCATGCAGTGTTTATTTCTTGGCAAAAAAACACAAAGAAACAATTTGAAAAAATTATGACTAAGTCCCAAGCCTTTTTGGGCACTTTTTTAAGGGAAAAACCCAATCGTAATTTATGATAAAAAAACTTTCAGGCTATTAGTGGAATGAAAAAATTTTTGGGGTGGCACCATGTGACTATATCTTCGGTTTTCTAAAAGAACAACTTGGTTGCCAAAGGGTTCTTTGCCACAACTCAAAAAGATAGTCGCTGGTGCCACATATTTCTCATTTTATTTTTTTAATTTTTTTTTTTGGGGGGTTAAAAAAATTTTGTCTGAAAAATAAAGGTAAAAATTAATAAAAATTATCCAGAACAATGCACTATGAAACTTTAAAATCAGCTTTTTTAACATTTTCCATTTCCCAGCCACTTCTGGGGCATAGCCCCCCTTTACAAGCATGCTCTTTTAAACCCCTTTCATTACCAGCCAGTTACAGAGATTACCCTTTTTACCACAGTAATTAGGGCCCAAGTCATTTAGCACCAGTGGATTTTCACAATTTCATTGAATGCCCCCCACACAGAATAAAAACATTGTTTTAACTTTCCATTTGTATTAAAAAATGGAAAATACAAAAGAAAAAAACATTTTTAAAAAAAAGCTAAATTTTTGGATCAGTTTTCCTAAAGTAAAAATTAAAGAATCTGGATATTTCAGCAAAGGTACAGGTATAAGTTTTTGTTTCTTAAAAAACAATTTGGGATGAGATTTTGGGGATTTTTTTTTTTATCTACTTGAAAAAACCTTTTACTTGTATTCAGTGTAAAACATCACAATCCATGCTAACACCCCCCCAATTCAATGTTGGTTTGACCAATCTGCAATTTTTAATTTTAAAAAGAAAAACAATTAAATATTTGGGATATATTTACACAAAAAAGTAAAAATAATACAATGGTGATATTTCTGCAAATACGGTACAGGTATAAATTTTGTTTCCATGTGAAAACAATTGGATGAGATTTTGGGGGATTTTTTATGGTTATCTACTTGGAATTGAACCATTTCCTTGGATTCATTTAAAACATCCAATCCATGCAAACCCCCCAATTCAATTTTGGGTTTTGACTAATTCGTTTTTTAAGTGTAAAAAAAAAAACAATTAAAATTTGGATCAGTTTTTAATAAAGTAAATACAAATGGGTGATTTTTCATGCAAAACGGAAGGTATAAGTTTTTTGTTTCCAGGGAAAAAACAACTTGATGAAAATTTTGGGGGTTTTTTTTGGTTATCTATTTAAAATAACCCATTTACGATTCATGTAAATACACACAACCAGTAACCCCCCCCCACCAATTCAATGTTGGTTTGGAAAAATCTGCAGATTTTTAAGGTGTAAAAAACAAAACAAAAAATATTTGGATCGGGGGTATTTACACCAAAGTAAAGTAATACAAATGGGTGATATTTCTCTACGGTACAGGTATAAGTTTTTTTTTTCCATGAAAAACAACTTGATGAGTTTTTGGGGTTTTTTTTTGGTTATCTACTTAAAATGAACCATTTATTTTATTCATTTAAACATCACAATCCATCCCCCCCAAATTCAATTTTTTTGGACTAATTGCAGATTTTTAAGTGTAAAAAAAAACAATTAAATATTTGGATAGTATTTACACAAAGTAAAGTAATACAAATGGGTGATATTTCATGCAAAACGACAGGTATAAGATTTTTTTTCCCATGTGAAAACAACTTGGATAAATTTTTGGGTTTTTTTTTGGTTATCTATTTGAAATGAACCATTTACTTGTATTCATTAAATACATCACAATCCATGCTAACACCCAATTCAATGTTGGTTTGACAATCTGCAGTTTTTTAAGTGTAAAAAAAACAATTAAATATTTGGATCAGTATTTACACTAAAGTAAAGAATAAAAATGGGTGAATTTCATAAAACGGAAGGTATAAATTTTTTCCTTTAAAAACAACTTGATGAGTTTTTGGGGATTTTTTTTGGTTATTCATTGAAAATGAACCATTTATTATTAGTGTAAACATCAAATATCTTAAAAAACCAATTAATGTTGGTTTTTTGGACCATCTGCAGATGGGGTTTTTTTAAAACAAAAAATTAAATATTTGGACAGTATTTACACTAAATAAAGTAATAAAAATGGGTGATATTTCATAAATCCCGGGGTATAAGATTTTTTTTCCCAGGAAAAAACAATTTGGGATGAGATTTTGGGGATTTTTGGTTATCTATTGAAATGAACCATTATTTTATTCAGTAAAAATACAAATCCATAACAACCCCCCCCCAATTAATGTTTTTGGGACTAATCTGGATTTTTAAGTGTAAAACAAAACAATTAAATATTTGGATCAGTATTTACACTAAAGAAAAGTAATACAAATGGGTGATATTTCATGCAAAACGTACAGGTAAAAATTTTTGTTTCCATGTGCCTTGATTAGTTTTTGGGGGTTTTTTTTTGGTTATCATTAAAATGAACCATTTACTTGTATTCATTTAAAACATCACAATCCGTAAACCCCAATTCAATTTTGGGTTTTGGACAATCTGCAGATTTTTAAAAAAGCAAAACAAAAATATTTACAGTATTTACACAAAGTAAAGTAATACAAAAGGGATATTTCATGCAAATACGGTACAGGTATAAGTTTTTTTTCCCATGTGAAAACAACTGATGAGTTTTTTGGGGGATTTTTTGGTTTCTACTTGAAATGAACCTTTTACTTGTATTCAGGTAAATACATCAAATCCATGCTAACACCCCCAATTAATTTTGGGTTTTGGACTAATCCGGTTTTTTTATGAAAAAGCAAAACAATTAAATTTTTGGGACATTTTAAAAAAGTAAAAAAACAAATGGGTGATATTTCATAAAAACGGTAAGGTATAAGATTTTTTCCCAGGGAAAAACAACTTGGATGATTTGGGTTTTTTTTGGTTTCCATTAAAATGAACCATTTATTGTATTCAGTGTAAATACATCAAATCCATCTAACCCCCCCCAATTCAATTTTGGGTTTTTGGACTAATCTGGATTTTTATGTGAAAACAATTAAATTTTTGGGATTTTTAAAGAAAGTAATAAAAATGGGGATATTTCATGCAAACGGACGGGTATAAGATTTTTTAGTGAAAAACAATTTGGATGAGTTTTTGGGGGATTTTTGGTTATCTACTTGAAATAAACCCATTTACTTTATTCAGTGAAAAACATCACAATCCATAACACCCCAATTCAATGTTGGTTTGGACTAATCTGCAATTTTTAAGGGGAAAAAGCAAAACAATTAAATATTTGGATCAGTATTTACACAAAAAGTAATAAAAATGGGTGATATTTCATGCAATCTTATAAGATTTTTTTTCCAGGGGAAAAAACAATTTGGGATAAAATTTTGGGGGTTTTTTTTGTTATCTACTTAAAAATGAACCTTTTATTGTATTCATTTTAAACATCACAATCCATGCTAACCCCCCCTTCAATTTGGTTTAAAATTTCTGCAGTTTTTTTAATGTAAAGAAAACAATTAAATTTTTGGGATCAGTTTTAAAAAGTAAAGAATAAAATGGGTGATATTTCGAAATAGGTACAGGTATAAGTTTTTGTTTCAGGAAAACAATTTGGGATGAGATTTTGGGGATTTTTTTTTATCACTTGAAATGAACCATTTTTTTTATTCATTTAAAAACATCACAACCCATCTAACACCCCAATTCAATGTTTTGGACTAATCTGAAATTTTTAAAGGTAAAAAAAAAACAATTAAATTTTTGGGATGTTTTTAATAAAGTAAAGTAAAAAAATGGGTGATATTTCATGAAAATACGGGACAGGTAAAAATTTTGTTTCCAGGGAAAAACAACTTGATGAGATTTTGGGATTTTTTTTGGGTTATCTATTTGGGAAATGAACCATTTACTTGTATTGTGTAAAACATCAACCATGCTAACACCCCCCAATTCAATTTTGGGTTTTGACAATCTCAGTTTTTTTTAAGTGTAAAAAAAAAACAATTAAATATTTGGACAGTTTTTACCAAAGTAAAAATACAAATGGGTGATATTTCATGCAAAAAAGTACGGAAAGATTTGTTTCATGTGAAAACAATTTGGATGAGTTTTTGGGGGTTTTTTTTGGTTATCATTGAAATGAACCATTTACTTGTATTCAGTGAAATACATAAAATCCATGTAAACCCCACCCCAATTTAATTTGGGTTGAATTCCGGGCTTGCCCCACCATTCCCAACATTAAACGGGGGTTTAAAACAAATATATAGTTTTACAATCAAGTGATGTGGTATTTCAAAAAAGGAATATGCCAAAAAGGGTTATTTTGTTTACGATCATCTTTTTTTTTTCCCCCCTAATTTTCGGTTACTGCAAACTGCATGTTTTTTCCCCTTTGGGGTTTTGCGGGATAGTGTTTTCCGAACTCAATGAATATTTTCTCAATTGACGGGTTTTTTTTAACCCAACAGCAACCCTGTACCCCCTAAAAGAAAATCAAGATTACTGACTTTTTTTTCCCTGCTTTGGTAATATTCCCTCATTGACAATACAGATTTGCTTTAAAAAAACTTTTTTCCCACCATTTAAAGCTTCTGTGTTTTGGTTGTAGTACGAAACTTTGGTTGGCAAGATATTTCCCACCCATTTTTTTTTGTTGTAATCTTCAAAAAATTTTTCCAAAAATCAAAAACCACGGTTTTTATTAACCAATTTTGCTTTTGGAAAAACGTTTGCCTAATTAGTTGTTTACAGATTTTTTTTTGCCAAAGATACAAAATTGCCCACCTTTCACCAAAAAAAGGGGTCATCTCCTTTCTTCTTTTTATGGTTTTTTTGTTTCCCCTTATTCCTTGTGTAAAAAAGTTCCACAACACCCGAATCTTTTTGAAGTTTTCAAGAGCGGGGCTAGTATAGTTTATCAAATTTTCGTGTCCCTTATTCTCAATCCATGGACCAGATCAGGAATTTTTCCCCAAAAATGGGGTGGTTTGGGTCTGATGAATTGAAATCTACCCGCATCACAAACAGTTTGGGTGCCGGTCCTGTTTACATTTTAAAACCCCGTATCCTTTTTTGGACTGTTCAGGAGAAGGTTTTAATACCCGTTGATAGGTTTGTTGGGATGTACTGAACAAAACCGGTTCCTTGAATTTCAACATCTCCTGGAACGTTCCCCAGGGTTACAGGGGGAGAAATTTTGCGGGGACTTCATAAAGGGGCCGAACTTTGAAAGTTTGTCCCGTTTACCCAAAAATTGGGGAATTTGGTTTTTGAATGTGGAGGAATCGTTGAACGAACCCGAAGGGAATGATCGGGGAAAAGGGGATGTGAAGAATTTCAGATGTCGACGAATCTTGTATTGAGAATTTGTTTATCCCCATAGAAAGAGAAGTGCCACAAATGCCATCATTTTGGAATGTTGGGGTCCCAGGAGAATTTTTCCCAGGAATTATTTTTGTTTTTTCCGATCATTAGTCTCGTCGAGAGCATATTCCACACAAGGACAAAAAAAGCAAGATCTTACCCCGACAGTGGGAAAGTCGCGGGGGGGCCCAAAATTTCCGGGAACCACAGTCCCACACTGTAATGTCCGCTTCCCAACCCAGATCAAATCTAATTTTCCTGTCGCCCCCTGATCTCGGTGGTTATCACCTTGGTAGGTCGGCTGCAACAGAAAAAAAAAAGGAGAAATCTCATCATCTTTTGAAAATAAATTTTCCAATGCTACTTTGCTGCATGTGCAAAAGGCCCAAGGGGTCACCCAAAATAAATAGGGTTTGAGAAAAATAGGGTTTCCCATCCACTTCAAAACTCAAATCGAAAAATTTTTCGTTTTAATGTGGGATTGTGAATTAATTCCCCCAAACCTTCGAAAAAATTTTTAATTAAAGTGCATTTTCACCTGTTAACGCAAACACACCTTCCCAAATGAAAAAAATTTTATGCTATATCTAATCAACTTTTTTGTTTCAATGAATACAAAATTTTCCCAACAAACTACTAAAACTTTTTCACTTGACGTTTTGCCCCAGCCCAGGGTGGGTTTTAATTTTTAAAAGGGATCCTTTTTAAATTTTAAATTCTCAACCCAACAGTTCTCTTATTTACGCTATAGCCTAAAAAATAAGGAATTACGTTAATTTGCATTGCCAGGGGGCCAGGAAATAACGTTAACTGTTATTTTTAGTTTTTCTTTTTTTACGTGTTTTTTACCTCTTCAAGTTCAACGCCGCTGCCGTCATCCAACTTGTATCTGTTTCCCCTGAGCCACTGTCTCCCAAAAAATCTCGCCAAAATGTATCTTTTTGCCCTTTTTCCCATCATATTGAACAAATTCAATCCTTGTAAGCAGGGACGTTACAAAAACCCAAAGTGAGCACTTTTTTTTTCATAAATTTTTTATAACCCCTTTCCCTGTAAAAGAGGGCGAACCCCCAAAACAACTAAAATTTTTCCCGGTGGTAAAAGTCGCCGGGGCGTGGGCATGCATTCCGGCACCTTTGGGCCCACGGGGGAAAGGGTTACAAAAAAGGCTTTTTTTAGAGCCCGGGGATCAAAAAGGGTTAATGTGAAGGAAACCAAACAATCGCAAGGCTGTTTTTTGCGCATGCCCGAAAAAATAAAACGGGGAAAAGTTTTTTGAATTTTGTATTTGCAGTTTTTTTTGGCCCCGGCAAATTTATCTTCACCATTTTTTTCCTTTCCTCTGATAAACCAGAAAACAACAAAAATTCTAAATTTTTAAAAAATGTTTTATCTCAAAGGGGTTTTTCCTTTAGTGAACAAACCCCCCGATAAAAATTAACATAATAAGGGAAATTAAAGCTAAACGTTGGATTAACGAAATTTGTCTGAACTTCTGAGTAAATAAAAAAAAATAACAATTTATCGAAACAATGATTATGAATACGTAGCAAATTATATTTTTTTAAACCATTTTCAGTACCAGTTTGAAAGGCGGGCCACCTCCCCCAGCATGTTTTGGTATTTTTTAGGCGCACCCCATTATGTTTGGTTGTGGTTGAAATTCTTTTTTGAACCACATACACAGGGCAAAAGAAAAAACATGGTTTGGTCACCGGGAATGAGAAAAAAAAAATGTGTGAGAGGCCCTAATTTACCTGTATCGCATCTTCCACGTTTCGAATTTTCCCCCGGTTTCCCTTTCCCCCCTTTCCTGCTCAGTTGTCAAAATGATTTGCCCCCGACGAATAGTAGTACCTGTATAATTGCACCCCATATAAAAGGCGGGGAATGCAATGGGCGGATGCTTTTAAAGTGAATATTCAAAAGGGACCCCCAGGCGGTCCCTTTAAAGTGAACGGTTTCCCCTTTTACCATACTTTTCCCCAACCCCTTAGAAACTACACGGTCAAATTTGGGTATTCTAGAAAGGGTTTTGAAGTTTTTAAATAGTCTTTTCTTTAAAGGGAAAAACCTAAACCCTTTTACGTTTTTTTTGGAAACCCTGGTGAATCCAATCACCGTCAGGCGCTCGTTTCCCCTCAGGAATTTAAATTTTTTTACAAGCACCCACAAAATGACAGATGTTTCATTGAAGGTTTTTTTGAAAAATGGAAGACTTGGGGACTTATAAGACTGTTGGGACAATAAATTTAAATTTTAACCCCAATTGTGGATTAAAAGTATATTGTCGGTTAATCTTTAACCGATCAAAATAATGCCATGACCCTTTAATTTACAAAAAGAGCAGTCGTAGCAGACTGTAGTCACAACGCATTTGGACATGTTGGGCATGCCGCTGTTAGATATTCTAACTATTTGTAATGTGGCAAATGTTGTGACAAAAAGGGTTCAGGAGGGTTTGAACTGATGTACAAAATTTTTCCCCCTAATATCATTGTATTTGTTTGTTTTCATTTTTTTCTTTTTTTCCCGCGCCTTGAGCCCCCAAACAGGGGGGATATGGCTACAAATGTTTATTATTATTATTATTATTATTATTATTATTTGATATTATTGTTATTATTTTATATTATTATTATTTTTGAATATTTTTTATCTGTTATTCAGGTGGAAGGGGTACTGCCCTTTGTCGTTTCATTATAAAAGGGGGGCAGAAAGGGACGAAAGTGATACAGGTACGAAAGCATAAATTGTAAATTATCATTGATATTTAGTTCGTAATGTAAAAATGTGATATTTGTACTTTATACATAATCTATTTTGGACTTGGAAACTTTTGTGGACTCTTCGCCATTTCAGTAAAACCCTTCACCAATGAAATAAAACGAAAAGCGCACCTTTTAAAAGTTTTCATGCATCCGTTGATAACGAAAGGGGCGTTTCACATGTAAACAAACGAGACGCTGAAGCGGTTCATAAGATGGTCTAATTATGCATGATATAGGCCTAGTTTACATCTTTGAGGGGTTTTTTTTTTTTGTTTTTAAGAAAGGACTAAGCACGATATTTTTTCACCAACTAAAAGTTTAATGTGGGGTTTAAAACAACAAAGATAAAAATGGGCGGGCCCGCCACTATTGAACTGTGCAAGTTAAGGGGGGTCTAGCTCAGAAATCATTTAAAAATGACACACCATATTGAATTTATCTCTGCTGAAATCACATTTGTACCGCAAAAATTTTAGGTATATTGATATGACGAGAAAAGGGAGAAAAATGTTTCCAATGTGGTTTTTCCCACAGTTTGCAGTTTCGTCCCATTATTTATAGTTGATTTCCCTAAGCGGAATTATAAAGGAATTTTTTTAACACCTTTCATTGTAAAAACTTTTTACAAATTTGTGCACTGCCCGTGATTCCCCTTGTATATTCCCCCTTGTGCAGCCAAAGAAATGCATTGTTGTTTACCCCCCCACCCCTTTTTTAGATCAGTGGACCCCCATTGTCCCTGTTTTGTTTGTACTTTACTTTGGGAAAGACCTTACCCCATTTCCCCTTCCATTCCTGGAAAAATTTCCAACCAAAAAAAGGTGCCCAAAATTTTTTTAAATAATCCAATCAAATTTCCCCCAAAATTTTTAACAATAATGCTGTCTCAAAAATTTTTAAAAAAAGAATGCTTTTGGGGGAAAAACGAAAAAAAAACCCCCAGAAATTTGGGGAAAACCCTTTTTTAAAACCTTCCCCCAGTCGGTTTTTGCCGGGGGAAAAAATGGAGTTGGCAACTTTTTTTGCCCGAGGGAAAACCATTAAAAAAATCCAAAAAATAAAAAATTAAGAAAATTTATAAAAAGGAATTTTTTTAAAAACCCAAAAATTAATTGTCAAACCTTTTCCAAAAAAAAAGAATAAAAAAAGGGAAACCACCTTTTTTTTAAATTTTTTTGGTTTTTGTATTTTAACCCCAAAAACACATTTAAAAATGACTATTGTTAAATTAAAATTCTACCCTCATGAAAAGTAGGGGTAGTAATTTTGTGATTTTACTGGTCCCGGGGAACAATTCATACTCCAGTTGTTTCTGCTCCATTAACATTTTGGGAATAAAAAGTTTAAAAAAACTAAGGAAAACGGGGCCATTTCCCGTTTAAACACCGATTTCATTATCCCCTAGTAAAAATAAAAAAGGATAATAATTAAACACCCCAAATAAGAGATTTAAAACCCAAAAGATTTTCAAATGGTAGAAGTTGTTAAATTGGCTTTTCCCCATATGAATTAGAGGTCCGGGTGACAAACCCAAATTTTGGGGCCTGGTTGAGTTTTCAATGACACGTTTGAATTTTAACAAATCAAACCAGTACTAGAACCTATTAAAATAATTTATAACCAACCAAAAACAATTTGATGATAGATTTAAAACCTCCCCCAATATTTGTCAATGATTTTAAATTTTGTTTTTTTGAAATTTTAAAGAAATACTATGAACAAAACATTGTCGGATTAATCAAATAATGCATCTTGAATAATTTTTTAAAAATGAAATATTCATGACCACTTTTCATTTTTCACTTACAGTGTTTATGTTTAAATGTCCAAATCGTTGTCTTTTTGCGGTTTAAAAAAGGTAGTATACCCATTTGTTTTGCTGAAATTTTCGAACAGGGATGGGTTAGGGGATTCATTTATAAAAGGAGGGGACCTGTTTTAAAGTTTTGTGTTAAAGATTCTTGAAAACCCCCCCAAAAAAAAAAATGCTGTTCTGGTAGTCTTGTTGTGTTTTAAAAATGTTTTTTTTTCCCAATGATTCCCGGGCCAATCGTTAAAAATTGATAAAAATTTCCCAATTTTTTGGGGACCACAGCACAGCATTCCGTTATTTCAAAGATGCTGGACTTTTACTTAAGTCAAAAGGGTTTTTAAATAATTCACATTTTTTTTTATGTTTGCAAATGGTTTCCCTTGCACGATTAGAAAATATACATAACCAAAAAAAAACCCCCCCCTTCCCAAAAAAAAAAAAAAATTTTTGTCATTAAAACTAACGAGCACTTTTGTAAAAAACCATTAATTTTTTTCTCCTTTTTTGGGTGTAAAATTGTTTTTAAAATTTCATGAACAAAAATTGTTTCAATGAAATTTTAAAAAATTTGGTCCCCCTTTCTCAATTCCCTTTTTTTTCCCCTTTTGGGACATAAATTGCTTAATTTCATCCATAAAATTGTTTAGAAAAATAGAGTGGTGGTTTCCCTAATTTTTTATTGATTTTGGTTTTTCACCGAAAAGTGCTCAATATTTTTGGAATTAGAACAAAAGTATAAGGGGGGATTTTTTTTGGGAGGGGGATATTGTTAAATAGACTTTGTTTAAAAAAATTGGGTGTTGGGGTGAAACCCAAAAAAATGCGGAAATCTTGATATTAAAATTTTTTAAAAAAAATGCCCTATTACGGTTTCGGACGAGATTGTAAATTATGGTGTACTGGATTAAATTTTTTCCTTTTTTTTGGACCGCGTGGGTTTTTGTTCAAAAAACAAAAAATAAAATATGAAAGTATTAATTAATGTAATAATAAATGTGACCTGTTTCAAAAAAAAAAAAACAAGTCGCACCCTGTTTTTTAAATATGCCCGATGAAAAAAGGGGGGGAAAATTTAGTAATTTATTTTTGGGTTTTTGGGGTGGTTTTAGTGCCCAAATTTATCTTCACCGTGTTATTTTGTTTATTTTAAGAAAAAACTGGTCAATTGGTAAACCTGAAACCTCTGATAAACCATAAAAACAAAAAAAAAAGTGCTCTTTTTCCTTTAGCTGAATAAACCACCCATATAAATTTAAAATATAAAATAATTTGGGTCAAATTTAAAGCAAACTTTTCCTTTTTTCCATCTTACCAAAACTTAATCTCAAAAAAATAGACTTGTTTTTTTTGGGGAATCAAATGTGGAAATGAAAAACAGAATAAAAAAAAAAAGTTAAAAAAAAACCAAAACTGTTGTGATTTGTTTTATTCATGGGGTTTTATTTTTTGGGCAAAAAAACACAAAGTATTAAAATTTAGACATTTTTAACTAAGTCCCAAGTTTTTGGATTTTTTGAAAGGAATAACCAACCAGAAATTTTGTGATAAAACATTTGGCATATGTGGAATGACACGAAAAAAGGGGGGTTTTTTAATATCTTCTTTGTGTAGGTTTTTGAACAACTTGGTTAAACCCAAAAGGTTTTTTTAAGAACCCACAACTAAGAAAATAGTCGATGGTGCCACTATAAAAATATTTCACATTTTTTTTTATTTTTTTTTTTTTTTGGGGGTTAACAAACAATATTTGTCGAACAATGAGTGAAGTATGTAAATATCATTTTAATTATCAAAGAACAATGCCCCGGAAACATTAGCTAAATAGCATTTTTTAACCTTTCCATTTCCCACCACTTTGTAAATACCTCCTTACAACTGCTCTATTAACCCTTTTTACCAGCCAGTTAGGGCAGGTTACCCTTTCCCAAGTAATTGGGGCCCCAATGTCATTTAGCCCCGTGGTTTTTACAATTTATTGAATCCCCTCTGAGGAATAGACTTTTTTTTAATTTTCCCATTTGTATGAAAAAGGTATACAAAGAGAGGAAAACAGGCAAAAGCAAAATTTTTGGGACATATTTCCCCCAAAGCAAAAAGTAATACAAATGGGTGTTTTTTTCCAAATACGGTACAGGTATAAGATTTTTTTTCCCATGGCCTTGAAGTTTTTGGGGGTTTTTTTGTTATCTACTTAAATGAACCATTTACTTGTATTCAGTTAAATACATACAACCATGCAAACCCCCACCAATTCAATGGGTTTGGACAATCTGGTTTTTTATGTAAAGAAAAACAATTAAATTTTTGGGATCAGTATTTCCCAAAAAGTAAAGAAAAAAAAATGGGTGATATTTCGCCGGTACAGGTATAAGATTTAGTGTCCATGTGAAAAAACAACGATGAGATTTTGGGGATTTTTTTGGTTATCTACTTGGAAATGAACCATTTATTTTTATTCTGTAAATACACCCAAATCCATGCAAAACCCCCCCAATTCAATTTTGGGTTTTGGGACAATCTGCAGATTTTTAGTGTCCAAAACCAAAAAAATATTTGGATCAGTATTTACACCAAAAATAAAGAAAAACAAATGGGTGATATTCTCAAATAGGCAATTATAAAATTTTGTTTCCATGTGAAAACAATTTGAAGATTTTGGGGTTTTTTTTGGTTTTCACTTAAAATAAACCCATTTACTTGTATTTATTAAATACATCACAATCCTTAAAACCAATTCAATTTTGGGTTTTGGGACAATTCAGATTTTTAAGTGAAAAAGCAAAACAATTAAATTTTTGGGACAGTTTTTACAAAAGAATACAAATGGGTGATATTTCATGCAAATAGGTCAGGTATAAATTTGTTTCATGAAAAACAATTTGATAGTTTTGGGGTTTTTTTTTGGTTATTATTGAAATAAACCCATTTCTTGTATTCAGTGTAAAAAATCACAACCTTCCCCCCCAATTCAATGTTTTGGACAATTGCAGATTTTTAAGTGAAAAAACAAAAAAATTTAAATTTTGATAGTATTTAATAAAGTAAAGTAAAAATGGGGATATTTCAGCAAATGGAAGTAAAAGTTTTTGCCCATGGAAAACAACTTGATGAGTTTTGGGGGATTTTTTTTTTATCTACTTGAATGAACCTTTTATTGTATTCAGTGTAAAAACATCACAATCCTCTAACCCCCCCCCAATTCAATGTTGGTTTGGACAATCTGCAGTTTTTTAAATAAAAGAAAAACAAAAATTTTTGGGATCAGTATTTCCCCTAAAGAAAGTAATACAAATGGGTGATATTTCATGAAAAAACGGAAGGTATAAGATTTTTTCCATGTAAAAACAATTGGGTAAAAGTTTTTAAAATTTTTTTTATTACTTGGGAATGAACCATTTTTTTTATTCGGTAAATACATCCTGTCCCCCCCAATTCAATGTTGGTTTGGACAATCTGGATTTTTAATTAAAAACAAACAATTAAATATTTGACAGTATTTACACAAAAGTAAATTAAAAAAAGGGATATTTCATGCAAATACGGTACAGGTATAAGTTTTTGTTTCCTGTAAAAAAACAACTTGATGAGATTTTGGGGATTTTTTGGTTATCTACTTGAAATGAACCATTTACTTGTATTCGTGTAAAAATCACAATCCATGCTAACACCCCCAATTCAATTTTGGGTTTTTGACAATTGCAGATTTTTAAAGTGTAAAAGCAAACAAAATTTTTGGGACAGTTTTTACACTAAAAAAAGAAATAAAAATGGGTGATATTTCTGCAAAACGGTACAGGTATAAATTTTTTTTCCCATGAAAAAACAACTTGAGAGTTTTTGGGGGTTTTTTTTTTGGTTATCTACTTGAAATGAACCATTTACTTGTTCTGTAAATACATCAAAATCCACAAACCCCCCAATTCAATTTTGGGTTTTGGGAAATCTGAATTTTTTAAGTAAAAAAAAAAATTTAAAATTTTTATAGTATTTAACTAAAGAAAAGTAATAAAAATGGTGATATTTCATCAAATGGTAAGGTAAAAGTTTTTGTTTCATGTGAAAAAAATTTTGGATGAGTTTTTGGGTTTTTTTTGGTTATCTCGGGAAATGAACCATTTATTTGTATTCATTAAATACATCACAATCCACAACCCCAATTCAATTTTGGGTTTTGGGACTAATTTTGCAGTTTTTTAAAGGGAAAAAGAAAAAAATTTAAAATTTTGGATCAGTATTTCCCAAAAGAAAGTAATTGGGTATATTTCTAAAAGGTACGGGTTTGGGATTTTGTCCATGTGAAAAAAAACTTGATGAGATTTTGGGGTTTTTTTTTTATCTTACTTGAAATAACCATTTACTTGTATTATTTAAAACATCACAACCAGTAACCCCCCCAATTCAATGTTTTTTGGATAATCTGCAGTTTTTTTAATGAAAAAAGAAACAATTAAATATTTGGATAGTTTTTACACTAAAGTAAAGTAATAAAAAGGGGGATATTTCAAAAATTTTAAGGTATAAGATTTTTTTTCCCAGGGAAAACAACTTGAGAGTTTTTGGGGATTTTTTTTTTTCTTGGGGAACCATTTATTTGTATTCAGTGTAAATACATCACAATCCATGCTCCCAATTCAATGTTTTTGGACTAATCTGCAGATTTTTAAGTGTAAAAAAAAAAATTAAAATTTTGGATCTTTTTTACACAAAGTAAAGTAATACAAATGGGTGATATTTCATGCAAAACGGGTACAGGTATAAGATTTGTTTCCGTGAAAACAACGGATGAGATTTTGGGGTTTTTTTTGGTTTATTATTCAAATGAACCAACTTTTTCAGTGTAAAACATCACAACCATGCAAACCCCCACCAATTAATGTTGGTTTGACAATCTGCAGATTTTTATGTAAAAAAAAAATTAAATATTTGGATCATTATTTACACTAAAGTAAAGAAATACAAATGGGTGATATTTCAGCAAAGTAAGGTAAAAATTTTTTTTTTCCATGTGAAAAAACATGAGTTTTTGGGGATTTTTTTTTTTATCTTTTGAAATAACCTTTTATTGTATTCAGTAAAAACACAACCATGCAACACCCCCAATTAATGTTGGTTTGACTAATCTGCAGATTTTTAAGGAAAAAGAAAAAACAATTAAATATTTGACGTATTTACACAAAGTAAATTACAAAGGGGATATTTATCAAAACGGAAGGTATGATTTTTTTCCCAGGGAAAAACTTAAGGATTTTTGGGTTTTTTTTTGGTTATTTTTAAAAATGAACCATTTATTGTATTCATTTTAAAACATCACAATCCATGCTAACCCCCCCCAATTAATTTTGGGTTTTGGATAATTTTGGATTTTTAAGGTTAAAAAAAAAATTAAAATATTTGGACGTTTTTACACTAAAGAAAAAGTAATACAAATGGGATTTTCATGAAAAACGGTACAGGTAAAATTTTTTCCCCCATTGAAAACAATTATGAGATTTTTGGGGATTGGTTATCACTTGGAAATAACCATTTTTTTTTTTCAGTGTAAATACATCACAACCATCTACCCCCACCCCCCAATTCAATGTTGGTTTGACGTAATTGGGGTCCGCCCCCCAACATTAAACGGGGGGTTTTAAAAATATTTAAATTTACAATCAAGGATGTGGTATTTCAAAACGGAACTATGCACTGGGGGTTTACTTTTTTTTAAAAGACCTTTTTGTTTTTTTCCCCTGCCATTTTTGGGTTACTGCAAACAATGCAGTGCTTTTTTCCATTGGGGTTTTCCCAGGATAGTGCTGTTGCCCGTCAAAAAAGGGAAATGGTATCTAATTGACTTGTTTTTCCCCAACCCAAAAAAAGCCCTGTAAACCCTAAAAAAAATCAAGATTACTGACATTTTGTTCCCTGCTTTGGGGTGAATATTACTCCTTTTAAAATACAAAATTTCGCATAGGGAAAAAAACTCTTTTCCACCATTTCAAGCTTCTTGTGTGTATGTTTTAGTACTAAAAACTTGGGTTTGGGCAAATCAGTTCCACCCATTTTTTTTGTTGAATTTAAATAAAATTTGGGGTTTTCAACATCAAAAAACCACTTGTGTTTTTTTTAACCCCGAATTTGCTTTTGACAAACAGGTTCCAAAAGTTAAAGGTTTTAAAGATTTTTGTTCCAAACGTAAAAATTGCCCACCTTTCACCAAAAAATGGGTCATCCCCTTCTTCATTTTTTTTTTGGGGTTTGCCTGACCCCTTGTAGTGTAACCAACATTTCCCAAAAAATCCGAACCCGTTTAAAGTTTAGCTAAAAGGCTGGGCTAGTATAGTAATTATCAAATATATTCTTTCCCTTTTTCCCAAGTCCGGGACCAGATCAATGACATTTTTCCTGAACTTTTGGGGTTGGGGGGAGGGAGTCTGATGAATTAAAATTTCACGTTTGCATCAAAAACATTTTGGGGTGTGCCCTTTACACCAAGCAGTATCCTGTTTTGCCTGTCGGGAGAAGGCTTTAAAACCCGTTTAAAGGTTTGTTAGGCATGTACGAAAAACCCCGCCCCTTAATTCAACATCCCTCGCCGGGAGACAGATTCTGCAGGGTTCACAGGGGGAGAAATTTTGACGAGGACTTATCAAGGGCCGAATTTTGGGAAATTTTTCCGTTTCCCAACTCGGGAATTTGGTTATTTGAGATGGGGGGAACGAATTGAACTGCCGAAGGAAAACGAGGATAAATGGGATGTGAAAATTTGTGTCGGTACATCTTGTATTGAAGGATTTGTTTTCCCATAGCAAATGCCAAAAATGCCATCATTTCGGGAATGTTGGTTGGGTAAGAATTGTTCATCGGAATTGTTTTTATTGTTTGTCGAAAAATTAGTCTCGCAAGGATATTCCACAAGTTGAAAAAAATACGCTTAAAGTCTCTACCCCGCGTGTGGAAAAGTCGCCGGGGGGCCAGAATTTGTAAACCCGAAAGCCCTTTTTTCGTAATGGTCTCGTCGCCCCAAACCCAGATCAAATCAACCTTTCCTGCGCCTCCTTGATCTCGGTCGGCTATCACCTTGGTAGGTCGGCTGCAACAGAAAAAAAAGGCAAAGGAGGATTAATCTCGATCTTTTTTAAAACAATATCTCAATCTATTTTTGCTGCATGACCAAGCCAAGGCATCCAAAATAATATTTCTGAAAAAAATATGGCAGTTTCCCACCCCTTCCCCAAAACTCAAATCGATAAATTTTTTTTTTAATGGGGGATTGTGTGAATTTTCCCTTTCCAAAAATTTTGGGCCCAAAAATATTTTTTAAGGGGGGTGATTTTCAGCCTGTTTTAAACAGCAGACCGCTATGGGTAAATGTTAAAATTTTTATGCTATATCTATATCAAGGGTTTTAAAGAATACAAATACCCAAAAACTACTAAAATTGTACTTTTTCCCTGACTTTTTTTGACCCAGTCCGGGGTGGGTTTTGGGGTCAACCTTGGATCCTTTTTTAAATTTAATTTAACTCCACTTTAAATTTATAAGCCTAGGAAAATAAAAATTGAATTTATCCAGGGCCAGGAAGAGTAACGAACTTTATTATTATTATTCATTTTATTTGATTTTGGCCCCCTCTTCAAGTTCAACGCGCGGGGTTTTCCACCATTACTTCGCCGATTCTACCACTGTCTCCCAAAAAATCTCACCCAAAATGCATCTTTTATGTCCTTTTCATCATGATTCCAATTAAACGCCCTTTTTGGGAAGCAGGGGACTTAGCAAAAAAACCCAAAGGACGCATTTTTCTTTTCATAAACTTTATCCCCTTTTCCCTGTAAATAGGGGCGCCCCCCCCCAAAAAACAACTCAAGCTTTTTCCGGTGGTGTTTTGTCGCCGTGGCCCCGGGGGTGCCGATTCGGCACCTTTGAGCCCACGGGGAAGCATCAAACAAAGGCCTTTTGAGCCGGGGATCAAAAGGGGTTTAAAGGGCAACAAAAAAGTCGCACAGGTGTTTTTGGCTATGACCGGAAAAAAATAAAAGGGGTGAAAATTTTTTGTTTTGTTTGCGTTTTGTTTGGACTTGGGCATTAACTTTATTTTTCACCCATTTTTTTTTTCCCAAAACCTCTGAAAAACCATGAAAACAAAAAAAAATTCTAAATTTTTAAATGTGTTTATCTCAAAAGGGGTTTTTCCCTTTTAGCTGAACGAAACCCCCGTACTAAAATTAAATAATAATTCTGGTGTCAAATTAAAGCAAACGTTGGCAGTTAAAAAAGCAATATTTGTTAATTTAATAGTCAAGTTAAAAAAAAGAAAAACAATTTCAAAAATGCACTATGAATACAGTAGCTAAATAGCTTTTTTAAACCATTTTCAGTACCACCTTTTGAAAGGATGCCCCCCCCTTACCCAGCATGTTTTTGTATTTTTATTGGGCACCCCATTTTTTAATTGGGGGTTTTTAAATTTCTTTTTTTGAACCAAAACAGGGGGCAAAAGAAATGCAACATTCGTAGTCCCCTTTTGGGAATGAGAAAAAAAAAGGGTTAGAGGGCATAATTTATGTTGCATTTTCCCACGATTGAATTCCCCCCCTTTTCCGATTTCCTTCCTGTTCTCTGCCATTTTCAAAATGTTTTTGCCACCGACGAAAGTAGACACGTTACCCCGTTTTAAAAGGGGCAGGGAAATAAATTTGGCCGGGCTTTGGTTTGCGTAATATTAAAAAGGGGATTTAGGGGTCCTTTAAAGGAAGTTTCTCCCAATTTTCCCCAACCCAGAAACATGCACAGGTCTCCCTTTTTGGTATCCAGTAATTTTTGAAGTCTTTAAAATAGCTTTTTTTATTTTTAAAAAAAACCGTAAACCCTTTTACCTTTTGTTTTCGTAACCGGGACACCAATCACCGTGGGGGTCGTTTTGGGGCACTCAGGAATTTTTGAATATTCGCATCCTATAATAAAGATGTTTCACTTAAATTTTTTTTCTTGGAAAATGAAGACGTGAGACTTAAGTTTTGGGACAAAATTTAAATTTTAACCCCAATTTCGGGATTATTGGTAAAGTATATTGTCGGTTAATCATTTCAACCGACAAAAAATGCCATGATCGGGCAATTTTTACATAAATAGAGCAGTCGAGACTGTAGTCAAAAATTTGGCATGGCAGATGCCGCTTCCCTCTTTTGATATCTACCGAGACCCCTTCGGGTGGGCAAAAGGGGAAAAGAAGGGATTTAGGGCGTTTTCAAAATGATGCATAATTTTTCCCCATATATCATTGTATATTGTTTGTATTCATGTTTTTCTTTTTTTCCGCTTGAGCGCCCAGCAGGTGATATGTGCGCACAAATTTTATTATTATTATTATTATTATTATTATTTGATATTATTTTTTTATATTATTATTTCATTTGATACTTTTTTTACCTGCTTATCTGAAGTCAAGGGGATGCCTTGCTCGATTCATTGGGGAAACCAAAGGGACGAAAAGGATGGACGTTATAATGCATAATTATTTAAATTATCATTGATTTTAGGGTTTAATGTACAAATTGAATTTTTATTTTTACAAAACTAGGGCTTGGAAAAACTTTTATGTGGACTCTTGATTCATGAAACCCTTTAGTGTCAATGAAATAAAAAAGAAACAATTTTTTTAAAAATTTTCATGATCCGGATAAAGAAAGATTAAAATTAAACAGACGTTGCAGGAGTGGATAAAAATGGTACTAAATTTTAAAGGCCCCGTTTAAACTTTGAGTGGTTTGCTTTTTTCTTTTCTAACAATGGACCCGAAGACGAAAAGTTTCCCCCTGTAAGTTTAATGCTGTTTAAAACAAAAATTTGATACAAAAACCAGCGCCATTTTAATGTCAAAGCTCGAGGGTCTCACTCGTCATTTCAAAAGTACACCATATTAATTTCTCTGCAAACATTTTGTACTGATTACAATATTGATGGTTTTAGGTTGATATGACGAGAAAAGTGGCAGGTTTTAATTGGGCCTACAGTTTTCAGCTTCCCATTTTTAGTTGAGTTTTGGAAAGTACAAGGGTTTTTTAAGATTTTTATTGTGCAAAACATTTTTGTCATAATTTGGATGTCACGTGATTGCAATTATTTAATTTCCTTTTCGGGACGCCCAAAAAATGCATTGTTTTTTACCCCCCCACCCTCCCTTTAAAGCGTCGAGACCTCTATTGTCCCTGTTTTTTTTTCCTTTTCTTTTTAAGACCTTAAATTCCCCTTTCCCTTCCCTGCCCAAGGGCAAAAAAAATCCAATCAGTCATATTTATTACGGACTGTTCAAAAGACAGAATGCATGGGGGCCAACGGGGTACCCCAAATTGAACCTTCCCCAAACGCCCAGTCTGGCAAAATTGCAATGGGTAGCTGTACTGTGCTCAGAAATTTATTCAAAAAAAAATTGAGAAAAAATTTTATAATGGGGAAAATGA